>JAQFZE010002691.1:0-14023 GCA_034695245.1 Dicyrtomina saundersi | reverse complement strand
AATTGTAGTAGCGAGTAGGTGTCGTGCTAAATCGACTTTTTAGATTTTTAGAGCAAAATTACAATGAAGTATTTGATGACAGGTCAAAGAGAAAGTATGCAAAACTTTTATATATTTTAGTCCATTGGATCAGAGAAACTATTCGTTCTATTTATTGCGTCGTATATACTTTCTTTAAGGTGGATTAGCAACAAATGATCCCTACATTACTCTTTGACAATACTAAAAACAAAATCTGCGATGAAAGTCATGTAATTTGTGAAGATGAAACAATGTAATTAGAAGCATAGTTTGGAATTATTCAACTATGCAATGTATGGGTGATTGAACATTGCTCTACAGCATGTTCAACAAGGCATAGCGTGTTGATTCGAGTCTGCGAGTATTATTTTTACTTTACTACTGTACAGGACACAGGACAGGAGCTAATTTTTCTAGCTTTTGTCGCTCAACTTAATGTTGTATGTTTGGGTATATTGAAGTATGCAGTTTTATTCCTCCTAACTACTTATAAAAAAATCATTGGTGTGATTGCGATATATTTTAGCTGAATTTGATTACCTAGTTTGAAGGCTAAAGCATGAATAATGTAGTTAGCTCTATATGTTGATGTGGTTGATAAACCCAAATATTTTACAATTGAATTCAGGTTTCTGACTGAAACATCACCTCACATGTGGGCAGCTACCGGTGCGGGTCTCTCTGTGGCATTATCCGTAGTTGGAGCCGCCCTGTAAGTCATTGACAATATAACATTTAAATTTGTAGGCTGAATACAATTTGAATTTACAAAATTTCCGTTCGGTAAAATTACATGAATCCAATGTTATTTTACTTTACAGAGGAATCCATACCACAGGTGTGTCAATCGTCGGCGGTGGCGTGAAAGCACCGAGAATTAAAACCAAGAATTTGATTTCAGTCATCTTTTGCGAAGCTGTTGCTATTTATGGGCTCATCACGGCTATTGTCCTGGCAGGTTTAATAGAAGTGAGATCAATTACAGAATTAATCCAACTTTTATCTTTGTGCGTATCTATATGACCAAAAATCTTATATTTAATTATTTATAACTAACATTATTTCGTTTTAATTTTAGCCTTTCAACCAGCATCAAGCGGATAGTGATTTCTCTCATAAAGGTCGAAACTGGATGTCTGGTTATTTAATGTTCTTCGGGGGTTTGACCGTGGGTCTAGTCAATTTAGTCTGTGGCATCTGTGTCGGTATTGTTGGATCTGGGGCTGCTCTTGCGGATGCCGCAAATCCAGCGTTGTTCGTTAAAATCCTAATTGTGGAAATCTTTGGGAGTGCTATTGGACTGTTTGGACTAATTGTGGGCATTTATATGGTGAGTAAATGTATTAAATTAATAGGTAATAGTTGTATAAAAGTAAGTGCTGTTGCTGCTGAGGAATATTAAAATATTAACTACTGTTTGAAAACAAGAAATGTAGACTAAGCAGTCTGATTGTGACTGCATTAAAACATATACATACTGCCGGGTGATGCACCAATTAATCACAACAAAACTAAATAAACTGTACTTTACAACCTTATTGAAGCTTGTTGATTATTATTTAACCAAAAATGTTTGTCAGTTTTTTACCTACATGGGCAGTTTTCCAATAGATAATATTTACTGAGTTGGGAACTTAAAAATTTAATTTTCAAATGAATTTTCTGTATGTTTCAGACCTCCAAAGTGAAAATGGGAAACAAGGCTTAATCGTGTGCAACCTCAAGAGTCTTGTAGTTACCTGTCACCTTATAATTATTTTAATTATGTAGTCGCTGTAAATTCCTGAATAGTTACATTTTGTGTTGATTTATTTAACTAATGTTGATAGTACGCAGATTATGTTTTATAACACTAATTGCTCATGTTGGTACAGACAGAGAATTAAGTTTGTATCGGTATAAAAATTATTGAAGGCTTGGTTTTTTGTTCATCATTCCAGCGTCTGCGTTACTTAATAACTACGAATTTTTACGTTAGCCTTTTTGAGAAAATATATGCGCATTCCAAATTTTCCTTAAAAGCGTAAAGATATCTGTATTATGTGTACTGATTGTGAGTGGAAGGGTTTAATGAAATAAAATGGTACGTAGTTTTTCTTTCGTCTATCATGTCAATAGTATGTACTTAAAATTAAAGTAAATAAAATCCCAAAAAGATGTGATTATAAAATTGAACATAATTTGTTTTTGTGTTGCCAAAATGATTTATTGCATATTCACAATCAAATTAAGAAAATCTATAGTCTAGTCTGTCCCTGTCTTGATCCTACTCGTTCCGATGAAACGTCAGCTATATTATATATTATGTTACGCACATGACTTAGTAGGACTCAAAATCAGTTGTCAGCTTTCAATGGACCTAAGAACAGGGAGGAAAACAAATCTAATTTTAATCAAGTATATTTTCAGTGTTGTGCAGAAGCCATGCTGTGTCGTGTCGTGTCCGAGTTTCCATCCAGCTTCACTCTTTATAATTACGTCACTTCCTTATTTCCCATCGGTTCGTCCATTCCGGTTTTTGATTTATTTCCTCCATAGTGATTTCAAACCAACATTTCCCAAAGACGCAAACTCTTCCACAACAATCAATGTTCTCACGGCACGTTCCCTTTTCCTTACACTACACAACATGTTGTCAATGCAATTAGGGATTGAGGGATTTAAAATTCAGTAAAAGTAAAAAATTCGTACAGATTATAAAATTTTAAAAATTACCTTGATTTTACCACCCATGACAGAAGTGGACGCTATAAGAAGCACGGCAACTAGCAAAAATGGAATTACTTTCATTGCACAGTTGGACTGGACAGAAACTTGTCTGAGTTTTAGACGAGTTCAAGAAAGAAAGCTGTGTCGTCTGTTTTGTGCACAACCTTTGAAGTGTAAATAACAAGATCTTAAAAATGTTGACGTTTTATTTGATTCCTCCATGTAAACTCCCCCTCTAGTGCTCCAACCCTCTGGGTTTATTTATTTAGCTTTTTGATATCATCATCTCTATCATTGCAAAATTTTCATTCATTCTAGGTTCGCATTCAGTGTTAAATGGATGTACATAACTGGATGTGTAGTGAGAACATCCCCATTGCTCATACAGTGACAGTAATTACACATCTCACAAATCTCTCTCTCCTCGGGCTTTGATGAATTAATTTCAAATCTAATTACTATAATACAAAATTGTGAGCGGAAAAAACGTATCGTAAAGGAAGTTTGAGGCGGAAACGCCTTATCATTATATTATATTGAATTATTTTTGAAATTTTTGCAGCCTTCAAGGCGTTTCTGCACAAATATATCTCTGTATACAGACTACAAAGCTTCGAGATTATCGAGAGATGCTCTGCTCCGGAGCCTTAATGAAACTAAATCATGCATCCGTTGTCCTTGCTGAATTCACACATTCAAATTATCTCCAATCAAATACTAACTTTTGTAGATGAAAATTGCTTGTACGAATGAGCATTAAAGTCACAATATAGAGATGATAAACAAAATGCGCATAACTTTTTTTTTGTTTTAGTGCACTGTTACTGTAGTGGACACTGGCGAGTAGCAATAATTACCCATAGGCATGTATATGGTAGTAGATACCTATTTTATTATCTGCCTTCATTTATTTTTAGGCATTGCGCTATGATTACGATAGGGGTGGCGAACTGGCGAGCTGGCGACGGCATAATAGTGTTGATGATGGGTTCAAGGGTTTCAGTGCATCATTTGGGGCACAGAGAGACTGAATGCTTGCAAAAATTCATTGCTATTGAGTGTAAATGTATTTTTCACGTATTTCACAATCATTTATAGTATGATGATTAGTAGAGGTGAACAATAGCACTTGCCGTGTGCATAAAATTATTGCGAATGTGCATATAATGCAAATGGAAGAAAGTGCACAAAAGATCTCCTAAGGATAACATATTAGTAAATTTTGACCACATTTTATTACAACGCAACGGCATGATTATTAATTTATTCATTGACCAGTAACTAAACTACTGGAATGGTCCAGACCAAGTAACACACTTGACAGTTACAATATTACGACTTGACTATCTATACAGCTAAACCACAGATTGTCAATGTTTCAAAGATTTTACAATAATTAGTGATTCACAAACACAACACAATCCACTATCCGTTTAATATGTTATTCGTGTCGAATAAATTTTATAGCACTCAACAAAGAGATTTTTTTTTAGAATATAATATTAATTAAGAATGAAATTACATGAAATGCGTGGTCGCGGATAACAACAACGCATTTTTGTCATCAATACTCTATTTTATACAACTACAACTATATAGCAATCAATGCGTAGTTTATTATTTGTAGCATGATTTAATTTGAGAGAATATAACAATTATAAAGGAGCACACAGTGCGAGAATCCAATCAATACTACCAGCACTACACAATGAACAAATTGCACTACATACCTCTTAAATGTGTTATATTTTTGCACGTTCAAAGTAAGAGGGAATTATAATAATATTATTAGGATGCATTAAATTTCCAAATTCCAAATTCTAACCTGTAACTAAAGGCCGACTAAGAAAGAATAAAAGTGAAGAAATTATACATGAAAACATTATGTAGATAGGTGAGTAACTAAATCTGAAATCATACCACCCATTCTTAATACAACCACTTGAACCCTCTCCATTACACTACGATTTTTAAAACTAAAGTTAAATAACATTCAAATCGTAGTCTTGCATGTTTAAAACCCCTTTTCCCCCAAAAGATGCTTCATATGTGAAGTTTGCTGCTGATTTGATGCACAAATATTATGCAAGAAAGATTCACTAGTAATATAAAACAGAATACATTTCTACAACGATAATTTCTATCCATCGACAGAATACATTCCTAATTCCAACATACCTGTGTCACATTGAAAAAGCTCCCACATAAGAAACGGTAATATTAGCTAGCTACAATTACTTTAGGAAATGGCTGCTGTCACATGCCATTTTTGGCAACCTTTTGCATTTTACAAACAAAAAGGATGCCCTTAAAATCTAAATCCCGGCGCTTGTCCCACATTATAAGTTCTTGAAAATTTTAAACATACGTTGCATTGTAAGAATCAGGATTGAATTTTGGTTGTCGTTAAATTTTAGGTGCACCAAAATCAAGTCCATGGACTTATCGTAAAATAAAATGACAATAAATCAGTGGTTTGAATAGCAGACACAATAGCTATTTCACATTTCGACACTTACACAATTATTAGATTATTAGATCCTTAACACAGGAATTACGATCACATAAGTAACTAACAATTAACACATACAAATACCTGCAGTAATAGTTCTTGAATAAGTAGATTAGATTCCGGCAAGCAGTGTTGTGATACATTTTACAGAATAAAAACTAATTACGTAAGCGCGTACTTGAAATTATAAAAAATGAGTTTGGTACAAAAACAAAAGTATAAGAAAACAATTCGTAATGATAATTCAATAGACTCCAGAAATTCATTAAGCAAACAAAAACAGAGCTCACTCTTTCATCCACTGAAGATTGAAATCGAAAATAGAGAAATCCTTTGGTTCGCTATAACTGAACACAGTAAATCCATATGCTTCTTTAAAACCCATAACGATCGAACCTGAGCTACGAAGATAACAAGAAGAATAGAAGAACCATAAAAAGAATATTTTACATAATTTTTGTATGTTCTAGTTACAAAAATAAATTTTATATTCCGGTTTAAAACTGAAAATAAATTTCATCTTAATCTGAATCAAAATTGCTATTTTTGATAAATACCTAAGGAGATTTTCAAGCTTAATATACAAAAAGGACAATAATTTTCACACTGCCCAAAAAGTGAAAAGATAGAGAATATATCCAAGAAGATACAAATACAACATAATACATAAACAAACAATACCAACACCAATATGAACGACTATGAAATGCAAAACATTTCTTCACGGCAAATCAGAAAATCGCGTACAAATTAGTTATAAAATCAAACCAAAAATATATTTATAATTCATATAAGTACCTATGTAATTTGTATAATACTGTGTTGTTAATTATATATTCCATGTATTATTAATATTAAATTGTATAGTCAACCTAGAAATGAGAGCCATTTAATGCTGCCCAAACAGGATTTTCTACTACAAACAAATTTATATCTAAAATGATGCATAAATTGTTTTTTTCATTTTTCCAGTAAAAATAAGCCATTCGAGCGGATACAAACTGATATTATGTAATTCTCTTCAGGATTCTTCAATAAATGCACTTCCATGCGGTTTTCCCCAGTTTATATGTAAATATGTGTTACGGTAGACGAATATCCTTACATAGGTACAACTAAATTAGAACACTAAATAATTTTAGAATATATATACATAGCCACTAGCCACGACAAAAATATTAATAACAGTGTGTTAGGTCGTAGCCTCTAAACACAGCTTGTCGAACATACCAATTAGTAGTTACTTAACAGATGCATTATGAGGAGGAATTCTATCACTAACAATAAACAAAGGTTCAGCAAATTCAGTTAGTATATCCATAACCGGCAACACAACCAAATATGTATAATTTCTAAATGTAAATGTAATATTTTTGGATTTTCTTAAGGGTACTACCTACGAAACTAATTTATGATTTCGTTTCGTTATAACCAAATTCTATCTACTTTAACAAGTACGTCTAATCAATGCAGTAAGGTTGGCTGCAATGTTTCAGACGAATTCGTTGGAGTTGGGTGTCGACTTACCGACCATACTAGTATATCCAATCCCATTTCTTACTGTTGTATTAACGAAGAAGTTTATCAGTTTGTTTACACTGAATACGATTATAAGATGTTAAAAAATGTACATGCGCATGCATATTGTTGGGTTAATTTATTATCATTTAAATAAATTATCGTCTTAAAGCTTTTATTGTTGAACTTCTTACCGCTTAGTTTACGCACCTGGTAATTGCTCGAACCCTCAGGAGTAGCACAGTAAACATATTATTCGTACTGAGGTTCTAATAAACTACAATTATCTTTCCTGCTTGCTTATTTAAAATGCAGTACAACTGCTTTGCGATCTTAATTTAAGGATATACCTATTCAAAAATCTTGCGTATCAAGTACGTTGTTACTTGGAGTTTATCAACCAGTAAAACAATTAAATAAGCAAACGAAGTACTTTCCTAATTTTGAAATAATTTTCGAAATGGTTCGTGCCTTGACATGTCGATGGCCACTGTTTAAAATTTTGAGAAATATTTGTCGAAACTCTGATGATAAGATAGAGTTTAAAAAATTAATTAGTCGCCAATTAAGGCTGCCCATGAATCTGTTGAAGAATTCCTCGATGAGTTAGAGAATCTCGAAGAGAATTGAACAACTGCAACTGTTGTTCTGGTTTTAAAGTCAGTACCTAAAATTATAGCATATGAAGGTGTTAAACTTGTAATTGCTTGGAATTTTTAAATTGGATGAAAAAATGCTTTAAATGCACAGTTATCTATGACCATTTGATACATACCTGCTGAAGAAGTTTTTGCTGCGAAGCAGTTCGAATGAAACTTGTGATGTATACGTTTACAAATGTCGCCATGAGAAACTGGCAATCGAATCTGTCCAGAATACCACCATGCCCGGGAATAATATCTCCGAAATCCTATTATTCATTCATAATTTACGTGTTTTGAATTATAGCATTATAAAGCATTTTTATAGTTAGTAAATACCTACTACTAGTTATGTTTTGCCTAACGATGGACGATAACAGTAAATTGAGTCAAAATACATTTACCTTGATTTTGAATGCTCTTTTAAATCCTGAGGCGAAAAATCCTCCAAAGGGTCCAATCACACTGCTGAAGACTGACATTGATAAGGAATGTAGAACAAATGGATAGACAGTCACGTGTGACTTCAAACCAAAAATTTGGCAAATGTTGACTAGAAATGGGGGGAAATAATAATCTTGAGGTTGGAATAAATATGACGGTTCACATTCCAATCCTAAAGACATTTTATCAATTGTTTCACTGTATTCCACTGGGCAGACAAAAAATGGAAACTGGCACAAAACGGATGACACCTAAATATTCATATCAACAGTAACAATAGTATGATTAGTGATTATGGTAATACATTTACATATTGATAGAAACACAAGGTGCTAGTCTTTAACAAGGAATATACATATCACTTACAATAACTCCAAATATAACCGTGGAGAAGCCCCCGCCGATAAAACCTTCCCAAGTTTTCTTTGGTGATAATTGAATTAGAGGCGTGCGCCCAAAGAAGAATCCAAACATATAAGCCATTACATCATTACAGACTATCATACTGACCGGGACAATAAACCATATCATACCCTCGAAGATATTCTGAATGATCAAATATGATTGTGTGACAACGATGAGAAGAGCCACGTGAGTCCATGCAAAGAGACTGAACTGCCTCATATAATACTTTTTGACGAGTGACAGAACAAACCAAACGAATCCAATATCGTACAAGCAGAAACTGATGAATCGATGGTACGTAATGAGCCAACGTAGAAAATCTGTACGATTAACGAGTACTCCAAAGTAGTCAACGAGACTCTCACCGTAGAAAAAATAATTTGAAGCGATGAGGAAGTACCAAGAGAGAGATCGGAACCACGGTAAATTGTGAACGCGGTAAACGGCATAGCCGATATTGATTATTTCAGCGAAACATTTAACTTGAACTGCCAAGGTCTATAAATGATCCCAAATTAAAAAATCACTTAGTTTTGCCACACATGACTCAGGATAAATATTTGTGCATCCACAATGAAATTATTATTATTACACGTATAAATCATTGCAAAGGCAAGTGATGAAACGGTTTGCGGAAATGCAGACTGTCGCTGATGTACACAAATTAAGAAACTGATACCGTATCCTGTAATAATGCGCGGGTCTGTAACACTACGCGGGTGTCTGAGAGGCCCAATTTGAATAGTACGCGGGGCGTACTATTACAAGATATACGGTACAAGATATTATAGTATAAAGCCAGATAATGTAAATGTATACTCAAACAACATCAGCGTTTGAAAGCCATACAAACAACTTAATACCCCAACGCAAAATACATTAATAAATCCAATAGAAATTCAAATCAGGACTCACAACGACCATTAGAGCCAAAGGCCCTAAATAAATGATGACGCAGAATATTCCAATCATAAGCCATGTAAAAATGCCTCTAATAACCCAGTTTCGCCACCTGAAAGTAGATACAAATAAACGTTCCATTAATTTAGTTCCCACGTGCAAGATGTAGACT
This sequence comes from Dicyrtomina saundersi, assembly GCA_034695245.1. NCBI lineage: Eukaryota > Metazoa > Arthropoda > Collembola > Symphypleona > Dicyrtomidae > Dicyrtomina > Dicyrtomina saundersi. The sequence continues at coordinate 4,701 of JAQFZE010002691.1, read as the reverse complement.
AAAATTTGTGCTCGTTTGTATTTAGTCATAAGGTATATGTATGTTAATATAAAGGCGGATCCTTCACGGAAATTAATAGAATAATACTGTGACAGTATTTTATACTCATATTTGTTAAGCAAGCAATTCTTCTGCTGTTCAAAAATAGCAAAAAGAATTAAAGCCCTACATTTTAAACTGTGTGGCTTCAACTCTATAACTTGGCATCTACAAAAAAATTTATCTTGCAGAATGCTTTCGTTATTCAATTGGTGTAATTAATTTTTTGGGCGATATTTTGGAAGCTGTTTGCTTCAATTACCTGTCAGAGAGACCATCTAAAGCGGAGGACAAAACTTCAGGTGTTTTGTCAGTTCCTTGAGGAAGCACTTTTGACATCTTTTCAACATACTTTTCTTCTGGGAGTCGTTCATCCTCAGATTCAGATTTCTCTGATCTTCCTTCAGAATCAACGACCTGAAGATTTAAATTTTAAATATAAACAAACAGGTGGTACGTAAATATTTAAATTTAGCTGATACACTTGCTCTTGCGTTGAAATAAATAAGGCAAACCAACCTCGCCAACCTGTTCTGTTTCCGTTTCTAATTTTCGCCGGCGCACACCTTCAGCCTCTGAGCTAACAACAGGGGCTGCCGGATCTCCTTCTGCTCCAACCTCCATCGTTTTAGGGAGGCTGAAAAATTACCATAAGCAATAAATGAACACTAGTAAATCACTGAAGCTAATTCTATTCAATAATATCACAATGCAGCATCGCAAATAAAAATTTCAGGCACCGAGCGGGCACAGCACAGCCTGAACTGCGTATAAATATATAATATATAAATATATGATGAAATTAAATGCACTGTACCTTATTCTTATCCCAGTAGTAATATAGTAACTACTTCACGATATAAAATCTCCAGGCTTCGAATTTTAATCATATGAAAGCAACGTGGACTGGACAATCACTGTGAATTATCAATGAAATATAAATATTTAGTTTGTTTGCTGTCATAGTCATACAGGAAAACGCGCCAGGAGATATTGCAAACTTTAATAGCCTTTTATTAGCATTCCACTTAGAAAATAATATCGACTTGATTCAAAAACACGTTCTCAGTGCACAATCAATTATTACTTTATTATTGCAAAAAATTAGGTAATTGCAAATCCAAAGTTATACGAAACGGAAGGAATGTTAATTGATTTAGCTTTGTTGTCAGTACTTTAACTTTCTGTTGGTAGTAGCTACTAGCTTTTTTTACCAATAAATCATGAACTCATTGATGACAACTGACAGTGACAAACTGACTACAACAAACGAACAAACCATCAGATGTGTAGATTTGTGTATTTAGTGACGTCAGTTTTGTTTATGCTAAATGAAGATAAGCATGCGGAAGGGACAGATTTGAAAGATAAATCTAAACTACAACGAAAGAAGAACCTACTAACCTACCCATTTTTGTTTCATTCAGGTTTAATCTTTAGTTTAGATCGGGTTGAACATGAAACTGAAATGGTTAACATTAGCATTCAACAACATTTAATGACTTCCGCTATTTGCGTAGTTCGTTTACTCCTCAAAAATTATTTAATTAGAGAGCAAAGGGTATTGATAAAGAATTCACTGACACTGACCCACATTCACGCTTAAATGCGGGTGTATAATAATACGGTTATAAGACACTGACAAGACGAGACAAAATTATGTTGGTAGTCTAGTCAAACATGGGCTAAATTGGTATACAGGAAGACAAGTAAACTTTTATGAAAGAGGCTTGCATTTTTTGTTTCTGGTAACATTGCATTTTACCAGATAACTGACATTAAATTTTATTTCATACAATTTAACTGCTTTGTTGATTTTGAATTTGGAAACCTTATTAAAAGGCTGCTAAATCAAATTTAGCATTACTATAACTTCATATCAACCGTGACAATGACAACCCAAAAAGAGCAAATGACATGAAGCAATTTTTTACTACAATTTATTTATTTGGTTTGTCACTATTCCAACGACATGGATCCAGTTGTTCAGGACTACTCCTATGTTACCCAAGTGTGTGCACGTGTGAGCAGGAATTATGAGCCTGGCCGACAAGCATACTAATGATAATACAAAAGTGTTACAAACTACTTAAAACCTCCTACAGCTCAAATGCTTAAACGATGCGATGTCATTTCAGTTTGGGTCGAAAATCAACAGGCTTTGGGTTAAATTCTGCCAACAAATATACTGCTTAAAAAACTTAAAGTTGCCTACACCAAATACATTTTGGAATGTAATAGATAACAGGAACAAGAAGTAAGAAGTGTAGCGGAGTAGGGTTTCTTATATAAGTATCTATTGTCGTCGATCCGTCACTACTGAAGTTTTAATAGATTCCTAATGCCTGAATAATTCTGTGACAGCTTTTGATCCCTCTAATGTACATTAAAAGGATTCTTCTCAGATTCTCAGCAGTGCCAAATTTTTCGAAACCTGTCTTTGCATCAGTCAACCTAATGAATAATTGCTTGTGCTCTTGTTCTGTAACTGGATATTGGTAAAGCGTGAACAAAAACCTACATCTTATAATCAAATCGATTTCCTTTTAGCTATATGCAAGCTATACCACCGTAGATAATAGCTTCAAAATAATTGTTTACAATTTTGAAGCATAAATATCATTAAAAAGTTGTAAACTGTCACTGCCCAGCACATTTTCAATTTCTTACGAGCTCTAATGGTTGAAGCTTAAAGGCACTAAATACAAGTTAGTATTCTTAATGTTCGCGCTGTAGTACTGTTTGTGTCAGCGGAGCTAATCGTATAAGTTTTAATAATAAATGCTCCACCTATGGCGCATCTTTTAGCCAATATTCGCTAACTTTGACGTACTGTACCTACCTACTTGCGCTACTTGTAACGAATGTTCTTGTAAAATCGTCTTACTCATTATAAGAATCGCCTTCGACGTGAGATGTTAGTAAACAAATCCGAAATGAATTTAGTTGGCGTCTAGCGTCCTACGTTCCTCGGCCAATCTATTACACACAAAAACACAAACAACTGATTATAAAACTTTTTCAAAATTATAATATAACTTCAGACAAAATCAATAGTTAAAAGACACGTTAAGTACTTCCTACTTCCTACTCACAATCACACAATATTACAATTATTATTACTGCCATTACTCAGTGGTAAGTAAATGTTCAATGTTTATAGCTACGTAATATCAACTCCATTCAAGGAACGTACAGACAAGCATGAACGGGCTAAACGAACCACCTAGTAACGCAGATAACCTCGTATAGAATGAAAACAAAAACATTTGATTACGCGTGAACTAAATGGAAGGAGCAACCAAGAACCAAGAAGGAAACGAACGCACCTATAAAAACACGTCACTAACTAAGAAACACGGGTGACGACGGGGGAATTTTTCCGTCAAGGAGCTTCCTCTTGGTTGGAATCTCTGTGGTATTTACAATTTTAGTAAGTTGATAGTAAGATTATTTTAAAATAACTCTTTCACTTCTGCAGTTATATGCTGTATTATTTTATACAGGCCAAACCAACTCAACGGCAACGGAACCACAAGCACACAATAGTAACAGTTTCTACGGACACAATAGTAAGTAGAATGAAGGAACCACCAAAACTGAAACCCCGAACCGAAATCCAATCTAAAGCAAAATCAGCTGAAGTCGGAGCATTTATATGAATGTACTAACTAAAAAACACATTGTATTGTAATACTTGAGTGTACCCGCACCCGATACATGGTGCTTGGTGGCTGGTGGATTGATGGTGGTGGTGGTGGTGGTAGTGGTGGTGGAGGGGGTGGTGGTGGTGTTTGTATGGAGGCAAAGAAATAAAGGTGTTCATCCATCCAATTTACTAGAAGCCAATACTACACACTACACATTTATGCGCAGCAGTGTGACGATCGTGCGCTGCGCCTCAGTAGTACTATGTCATACATAATCCTTTATGGTTTTGAGTATCGTACACAAAAGTATACTACCGCTACCGTAATAAGTTACATAATTGCAGTTATATTATTAATCCAATTTATCTTCTTTTGGATTTTTTTAGTACATATAAAAATCATATGTAATTATACGTAATGTAATATATACATAATAAATACTTTTACATCCTGGAAGAAAACCACAATCTGTTATCTATCCAATATTTTTTATTCCTACCATGCAGCGATTTTTTCTGTGAAATGTCTAATCAAGTTTATTTATATAGGTATACATAGTTCGATTTCAAATGACATAGGCTCGCTGGCACTGGCACACACTTCTATTTAGGAGTATCTTTAAGACTGTTAGTACAATATTACATTTATTTTATTTTCTATGAGTAAATGTATTTTTCCGTCATATTAAAACGTATAAGTTCCCTACTTAAATACAGTTTTGTTGAGGAGCAATGAACTAATTATTTCAAAGAAGCTTTTCTTTATTGAATGCTTTTTCGCTATGTTTCAGTCAATGTTTCTTCACGTTCAGCAATCTAAGAAAGAATTGTTTTTTTTAGAAATCCGAGGATTGCCGCATTATATTCTATAGTTCCTGCGTCTGCCCCTGCAAAATGCAAATTAAGTATATCCCGATCGTACACAATATTGTCCATAATATCTGAGTACGCGGAATTTTAACTTTCCGCATAACATTTGCAACATTGAGTGTGGCTGGTGGTACTTCTCAAAA
>JAQFZE010002690.1:0-14023 GCA_034695245.1 Dicyrtomina saundersi | reverse complement strand
ATAGCCAGAGTTTTTAAGGAAAGAAGCTGAAATCAGTAGTAAAGATAGTTGAGACTATAGGCTGTATGAATATTAGTCGGACAGATTTTTAAAGACGGTAATATTTGAACGGCGGCCACTGATCACACATAAGGGGTGATCACACATACGCACACTACGACTACAACTAACAACTAAATAAAAAACAGAAGCGAATTGATTAGTCAGTATCTTCCTAATAAGTTTTTAGGTATCGATAGATGTTAGGATTGTCGATGTGGATTGGGAAATGCAAAATTCAAGTAGGAACTAAAAGTGCCAATCTCTAATCTCTGTAAACTACTGCTTCATTACTGCACTAAACCCTATTACACATGTTATATGTAATATACTCCACACGAGTCACGACTTAATTTATATCCCAATTAATTTAATTTCGCTTGTTACAAAGTACTTCACTTAAAGGTTCAAACTGCTTAAAATAGTTAACAAACTGCACTTTTACTGCACGAAAGGGATTTCTGATTTCTGATTCATCTGAAATTCCAAGAATTGTAGATTACGATTAGCAAGGAGATGCAAGGAGAGCTAGAACAAAATACTTCCCTTCCATGTGCAAAAATAAACCACATTCGAGTCATTCGAGATTCAATGGATATACCTATAATTTGTTTCTAACATGGTGCCTTTGGCAAGACTTGTAATTTAATTATTATTCTCATTTTCAGAACTCCACCTCGCTCAGTTTTTACTCCTTTTTTAAGGAAGCTTATGCCATACTTACATACAAACCCAACTGAAATTTTATTCCAAGCTACAAGTAGAACACAATGCATATCTACAATAAATAGATACATGGATACATCCAATGGCTTTATTAAGCACTTAAGTAGGCCAGGGCCCACAACAACACAAAGGATTATACAATTTAATGTATTGATTCAAGGGATAGGCAACCTTTTCGGACTGACGCGCAAATTTTCCAAATTAATTTGGGGTGCGTGCAAATTTTTGTTTGTTAAAAAAAGCAGCTGTTTATTTTACCTATTTTTTTTTTGCCATATCACACTGAAATTAGGGCACTAATTTGTCTATTTATTTCAAAATTATCTAACAAAACGCGTTTTTCAGTAAACAATTGAAGTAAGCAAATAGTTAAATCAGTTTTTGTTTTTAAAGTTTATTTTTTTCTAAAATTGAAAAATTCTCGCGTGCAAATTTTAGATCTTTGGCGTGCAAGGTTTTGCACGCGTGCAGTAGGTTGCCCATCCCTGAGTCATTAGGCTAATAAATATAAATTATAATTAACATATTAGTTAATAATACTTAAGTCTTATTCATTCGATACCCATTTTCGAATTTTTAGCGCAGATATTACAAAATCATACACATCAAGTAATTTTTCTTTAGAAAACTCCTCAAGGAGTTTTACAAAATTATACAAAATTAGATTTCCATGGTTATATTTTTGAAGAAATATAGTTCTCATACTTTTTACATTGAAATAGGAAGCTAAACAAATTCTCATTGTTGTTACAATTACAGCATACCTACAATATATTCAATTCATTGTAAAATATATTAAAAAATTAAATTTAACCGAGGAGTTCCTGTTCCTGCCAGTTGTGTGGTTCCAAATTAGATATTAAGTGGATTATTACACCATGATCTAACGTAAAAATGATATGTTTTCAGATTCGGAATAATTAATTCAACCGTAACCGCATATTTTACATTTGGAAACCACTGTTGTAAGTTTTTAAGTTTTTTAAGTGAATACTGATATACATGCTTAGCCAAAATCTGAATAAACCTGTGTAATAAACACGTAATCAGGTTTGATTGCCAGCTCATATTTGCCACCTGTTGTATAAGCAACAAAATATAACAACGATCGAAAAGTTTTAAATGAAATCAATAATACATATATAATAATAAAACTTTTTACATATAGGTACCTAAGTACCATTTTCTCCATACATATGCCCTGGTCCAATTGTACCACCAACTATTTTCAATTTAAGCTCCAGCCATTTCCATTAAGAACTTTTTAAAACTCCTTTAAATTTGAATTTCTTTTTTATTACATCAATATACGTAAAGAACAGTATCATAGTATCATTTGCAGTATATGAACACAATTTATTTTAATCACTAGTATTTAACAATTACACGACATGTATACAATTCATAGGGTACAGGCGGGTACTTGTGATCGCTCGGTTTGTAGCACAAAAACATTAGCACACACAGAAAAGGAATTCCTTGCATAAAGGATAAGGTTAGTTGCGGTAATATTTTAGTGTTAAAAACCGAGCGATCACAATCACAATCACCTGTCGTAACCCAATTACCCGCCTTTATCCTATGTAGGTACGCGTCTTTTGGGCTACATATCTGGCACGCTCACAGATTCGTACCAGATATTTCTTAGCGCAAGCTACATTACCGGGCTCATTGCTCTCCCAATTCTAATAATTTAATTTATAGGTAATTTACCTTGGACGTACCCTGTAAGTAGATTGCAAGCAAAATCAATGAGTACCTCTTTACTAACTAAAAATTCAAATACCATTACAATACACGCATATTTAGGTGAAAGAGTTAAAGTGGTCTAAAAATAATATAGCATAATTATACCACATTTCCTATAGAAGTAACTGGACCTGTGCTAGTACTAGTAGACGGGTCTGGGAGTCTCGGAGGTCGAAATTTGACTAGTAGACAGATCCACTATTATAGGAAATATCGTCTGTGAAGAACCAAAATGACCCATAGCCATTTTTAGCTAAAAACAATATCCACTATCAACAAAAATTTTGAAACATGTCTTGAAAGCATTTACATAGAATATTTTGTACTATTCAAAAACATGTGTATAGAATATTTTAGACTTTTCAAAACTATGTAAATAGAACATTTTACACAAAATTTTTTCAAAAACATGTACGTACTTACATAGAAAATTTTACGCTTTTCAAAAACGTGTAATTAGAACATTTTACTCTTTTAAAAAACATGTAAATAGCACATTTTAAACTTTTCAAACACACATGGAATTAGAAAATTTTGCACCTTTTCACAAACATGGAATTAGAACATTTTGCACCTTTTCAAAAACATGAAAATAGTACATTCTACGTTTTTCAAAAACTCCTAATTAACATTTTACGCATGTTTCTCATTTTATTTTTATGACATAGCTCATTTTGATTCTAGCTTAAATTGGATATGGGTCATACAGACGATATGGTACATATAATTTGATGGTTGTACATAGTAATTGTTGCACGCATTACCAGCATAGTAAAAGCAAGAAACACAAGTCAGAAGAAATAGAAGCTCATCGGTCGATTCAGTCATTTCCACTGTAAAGCGTTGCTATCATATGGTTCTTTTATTACTGCTGAGTCTTGAATGTACGGTAAAATTGGACTCAAACCATTCTTCAAAACTAGAAAATCAAAAAATCACGGAAAAATATTAAAATACCCAGTTTAAATAAAAATGTAAAATCCAAAAAACTGAAAATTTCCATGAATAAAAATACTTTAAAAAAATAAATCAACATGATGAAAAGAAATCCAATGCACTTGAAAACAAAGCAATAATTCAGAAAAACTAAAACTTACTCCGTTCGTTATTACGCTCATAGGATCCAATGCTGAGGGTCACGTCCAGCTCTGGACACATTTGGAATGCAAATAAACCAGACACATGTGATAAACAGCGGAAAGTTTCTCCTGTTCTCGTGTCCTCGGATGGATCGTAGATTAACATGTGTAATTGACGCAAACCTACAGTTAAGTACAAGCAAATAATTGCATTGAACCATGTTACCCAACATACCTAAAATGTCATATAATGTGGAAGGGCTATATACAGCACTACACCAAAATAATTTTGAAAAATCGTAAACTTACACTTGGCGTCCAGTATTGAAGAATTTTTCCTTAAACCATTTATATTGGAAGAATCAACCTTCCTTGAAGCATCATACAGTTCCAGGCAGGTCTCCTTCGAGAACCCGGTGAATCCCGCATCAATGGCTGGAAAAGCATTTTCCTCTAAATGAATAGCTACAATAAAAGCCAGTTTTGTCAGATTTGGAATTTTCCACAGTATTTTAGTCGCCTCCAGAAAGTCATCAACGAAGCCAATCCTCAGAGTCGTAATATTTGCAAACATTTCTGAAAAGTTTCGAATCCAAGGTAGTGGAGGTCCGTAAGAGAAACTAATTTCTTTTAATGATTGGACAGAATATTCTTTCCCTGCCCCAAAGCAAGCGTCCCAATCCATATAGTGAAGGTCATACTCTTCCAGGTCGTAAAAAACTCGACACTCCAAAGTGCTGAGCATTGGGAAAACCTTAGAAAGTTGAAGTCCCTTAGGAAATATTTGACGGTGAGCTTCCCCACCTCCATCTTCATAGTTGAGTATCGTCATTTTTGTCAATTTTGTCATTGTAGAGATTTTTAATAATTTTCCATCATAATCAAAGTAGCCGAGAGGTTGAGAATGAAATTCTTGTAAACTATCTGTACTAGATTTCAAAAATTTTGAAATAACCCCCGCAAAACCATGTTTAAGATTTGGAGAGCCATCATCCTCACTATCGTCAATATTTATTATTAATTTGTTTAAATTTAAATTTGCATGGCCCGCCAAAATGCTATACACATCTGAATTTTTCTTGTTGAGGCTGAATTCCAGCACTGTGAGAAGGTCAACTCTATTTGATTCGATAAGCCAAGGTGCTATGCCCAAGTCTGACTCACACCATCCACTGGATCCATCACCCATCCCGATGCTTCGGATTTTAGAATTTTTTGTAGCGATGCTCAAAAGATCCATGAATATTTTCTTGGGGGGAAGAGTGTGGAAATGGAGGGATTTTAATTTTGACAAGGGAACCGAGTTTCCAACTTGGTCCTTTTTATTATTAGAATGCAACAATATAGGTTGAGGATCTGGGAAAAGCTGACCCGTATCATTAGCGTGATCCCACAGTATAGGAAACTTTCCTAGTTCCAAAGTTTCAATGTTTGGAATGTCCCTCAAAAGTAATTTTCGGAGCAATTTTAGAAATTCATGCTGCTCACAGTCCGGGTCACAGTTGAGGTCAATGTGCAAATGCTTAATGATGGCTCCATGATTTGACAAGAAATTCTGAAGGTCTGGATTAGTTAGATTGCCACAGTTGAAGATGAAATAACTGCAAGGGAAGGACAAGGCGTGTTGGATACTGTTTCGAACCAATTCGCTTAAGAATCCAAGGTCAGAAGCATGTTTTATTGTTCGGACTGGTTGACCTGGACCTTGGGTAGAATTTTGGTGATGTGAATTTTGGCTTTCGGATGATTCCCGAGTATATCTTGTTGGGTCAAATAAGCTGAAAGTAATCTTTAAGGAGTGACGTAAAACTGTGGACGCTCCAATATTCCAAGTCCGGTTCACATTACGGCAGGATTTTAGGTCGGATGTCGTCAAATTACGAAGGATTGTTTCTAACAGCTGTCAGGATATAAAAATTGTATAATATAATATAATATGTTTTAATGCTAATTTGTTAAAAGTTTAAATCAATATTTTATCTAAATTGTATAAGTCCTATTACATAATCACATGCATTTTATTTATATATCTGACTAGTGAGATCTGAGATTTTAAATTTGATCCATAAGGAAATCGTGAAATTACCAAAGATTTTCCAAACACTTTCTCTTGTGAAGATATTTCTTCTCCTTCATTTTCATTACCTGCCTCGAGCTCCCCAGCTTTCGCCAAATTAAGAGCTGCGAGACTTTCGTGAACTTCGAAGTTTCGGTTGCTCATCGTTGTTGCAGAATTATTGACATCTCTACTAAGCTCATCAAAACCAGGATTCAATTTTCTTTTCTTTGTTTCCCCATTTTTTCTTCGGCTGTGACTTGTTAGTGTAAATTCGATCTACGAATTCAAGTCAATTAAATCATATCAATATTTAATAAACTACAATATTTATAAAATGTTCAAAGTTCAAGATATATTAAAAGCATAACAAAATATGCATATCGTCTGTGAAGAACCAAAGTGACCCATATCCAATTTAAGCTAGAATCAAAATGAGCCATGTCATAAAAACAAAATGAGAAACATGTGTAAAAAGGTTAATTAAGAGTTTTTGAAAAGTGTAAAATGTTCTATTTATATGTTTTTGAAAAGTGTAAAATGTCTTATTTACATGTTTTTGATAAGTACAAAATATTCAATTTACATGTTTTTGAAAAGTGTAAAATGTTCTATTTACATGTTTTTGAAAAGTGTAAAATATTCTATTTACATGTTTTTGAAAAGTACAAAATATTCTATTTAAATGCTTTCAAGACATGTTTCAATATTTTTGTAGATCGTGGATATTGTTTTTAGCTAGAAATGGATATGGGTCGTTTTTGCTTCTTCAAAGACGATATCTAATTTCCTGACTGAAAGTAAAATTCAACCGTCAACTAGCTGTAAAACTGTATACTTAGGTTATTGCAAAAGCATTGTGTACTTTTGAAAACTACTAATGCACTATAATTTTATGATCTTAAACAAGATTAAAAAATAAGATAAAACTTACGGTTTTGAGAAACTCATTTAGAGGAAAATTATCTTTCCTAAAGTATTCGAATGCATCTATTATTTGACAGATTGCTTCTGCTGCTTCGTCCACTTGTTTCAAATTTTCTTCCATTCTGTTATTCCAATGCAGCCGGGCAACCGGTGACCAGGTTGAAATACAATAATAAGCTTAAATATTATTATTGTAGGTAGCTAATTTAAAATTACTTAGAAAGTATTATAGCAAATAATGATTTATCCTGGTCACAGACTTCACTACACAGTAGTAAATAATTTTTATCTTTCAAAGACACTGGTCACACATAGCAAAATACATAAATATCACAGAGGATTTCAAGTTTGTAATTTTGCTATCAATTTATTGTTCTAAATTATCTGAATAATTTAACAAATGTAAACTACACGTACTGACACGTGCTAGCACTCACTGTTTCTACAGATAAGAAGCCTCTTGAATCTTGAATTAACTTTTTACATTAATGATGAATGTTGTAAGTATAAGTACTTACAGCCACTATTTTTAACTAATATTTTTTGGAGTCAGCTTTCACAAGCTCTCAAAGCCCATACTTACTGATCTCTGATACATAATATAGCTTCCTGCCCAGTTCCAAGCTCCTGCCCAATTATTCCACGCAAGTTGGAATAAAAATCGAAAGGTAGGTAGTTACGGTTGTCAAGGTATTCAACAGCTACATAATACATATCAAATGAGGGAAACGCCGGTACAACAAGTTTTATTAGCAGTCAAGCAAGCGCAATGGAGACTGCTGGAAGTGGAAAGCCGGATCTGTGGAAACTGGAACTGTAAAGTTCCGTCGGAGTCACAAAGAGAATTGAATGCTCACATAATATAATCGCCGGTACTGATACTACTACTACCTACTACTACCTGTAGTAGAGTTTGTCGTAACTGTGATCAGTAGCCGCCGTTCAAAAGCTTTTGCCTTTAAGAATACATGTTTTTCGCATTATTTGAGACATTTCATTAGGGACCGATCACAATTAGGCAACTTACTCCTACATAATTAGAATTAGCATAAAAGTCTAATGATACAACGTCCACCCACTATTCGTAGCATTCGTCGATTGTGTTATTGTGTAAACAGATATTTGTTCTTAAAGTTTAGAAAAAATTGACCGGTTCACCATTACGACGAACCCTGCTACTATACCTACACTAATTATATCTGGTTTAACATATACAAAACGAGTAAAAGTTTTTTGCATTTAATACTGTAGTACACAAAATGCTGTTACTATCTAAAGAACAACTGATGGAGGTAATGATGCAACTGGAAGTGAGGAACAACAAAATTTTGCATGATAGTGAATTATTTATTTTCTCTTGCATTACAAAATAAATACCGATTCATATCTATAATCATAGCACATTCATGTCTGTAATACACAGAACATTGGACACAACACATAAGAACCCCATTCATATTTTAAGAGTAGATTATATAAAAATAGAAAACGGATGAAAGAGCTTTGTAAAGACATTTTTGAAAAAAGTGACAAATAAGAATTTATAGAAATAATGTGAAAAGATAATTAGTTATAATATTATTTATAACACAGACCAGTTCTGGTTTTTTCTAAGAAATTTTTGAAACATTCCTTTTTAAAGACAAAATTACCCGGCATAGGCGAGTGGAGCATGAGCATAAGCTGGGGAAGCGTAGGCAACTGGACCAGCAACCTTGGCAACGGCTGGGGCAGCATAGTGAGCGTATGCTGGGGAAGCATAGGCGACTGGATGAGCGGCAACCTTGGCAACAGCTGGAGCAGCATAGTGAGCGTAGGCGGGTTGAGCATAGGCAACTGGGGCAGCGACCTTAGCAACGGCGACCTTGGCAACAGCTGGGGAAGATCTGTCAACGACGGCATTGAATCCGTTGACGGCATCAGCGGTGTAAGTCACGGTACGGATGGAACCGTCGGGCTCAACAAGGGAGTATTGTCCTTGGACGACATCTCCGTTTCTGGACTCATGTTGACTGTGTTGGTCACCGGTCAAAGCATCAGCGACGGAGTAGCTGTAGCTGTATTGTGGGTTAGCATCGTATGGCTCAGCACGGACAACAGCTAGAAAATCAAAATAATTCAAAATAATTCAAAATAATTTTCATTCAGATATTTTAAACCGTTTAGTAATTTGCCTACCTTTGGCAACTGGGGCAGCGTAGGCGAGTGGGGCAGCGACCTTAGCAATGGCTGGGGCAGCAGCGTAGGCGTAATGGGGCTGGGCAGCATAGGCAACTGGAGCGGCGACCTTAGCAATGGCTGGGGCACCAGCGTAGGCGTAATGGGGCTGGGCAGCATAGGCCACTGGGGCAGCAGCGTAAGCTGGACCAACAATTCCAGCACGGGCAACAGCCACAACGGCGAGGAAAGCGACGGCCTACAATAAGCACAATAAATAATCAAATAAAATAATTCAAATTAAATTTTAATTTAAAAATAAATAAATAATATTCTAACTATTAAGACCGTTTCTGTCCATATGTGAGCAAACTGCAACTGCCCAGGTAAGTGTGAACGATGAAAATTTGCATAAAACAAAATTCAAAATTTCACATATTATGCGAAGTTTTTTGGAACAGGGTAGGTTGGAAATTTGAAATTTCATTTTCAACGTTCAAACTTATAGGCGTTCGTTCACATTTAGACCGCGTGCCTTTATTATTATACACTTTTAGAAGTTAAAGTTTTTGCTTCAACTTGCTGGAGCTGGACGTCACAGACAAGATCCAAACAGTTGCAGTTGTACTTTACAAAATATTTCGAAATTCCAAAAAACAAATTGAACTTTTTTAAGTTTTGTTTTTCATAGTAATAATATTAAGGATTTTGAGTGTGCCTATACTGTACTATACCTTGATCATGTTGACTGAGTTTAATTTTTTATTGGCGGTTCTGTAGTTGCTTAATGGGAATTAGCCTGATGATGACTGAATGATTTTTTTGTTGGCTCCCTCCGTATTTATAGTGATCCATTTCACCGTCAATTTCCATTACATAATATACATACGTATAACTATTCTTTTATCAAAAGTCACGTCACTACACGTACAAATATCTATAAAGTAATTACAACAGGTACCCCTGGCCCTGCCCTAGCTGAGGCAATAATTACTGCCACTTACCTCAACCTATACTCTCACCTCTCCACATACTTATACCTTGTGAACATAATTAAAAATCCGAGCCAAACCAAAAGCCCAAAAGACCAAAACCAATTAATTCAATAATAATAATATATATTATTACGATTACGATTAGAACTATATTATGAGATCACTGAGGCTATGCTATATGCACTATGACTGCTGACTGCTGAGCCCCTGCCTGTCGCTTTCTTTGTCTTTCCTTCAGTTTTTGAGTCAACTCACAATCTCACAATGAGTGCTCAATATTTTAGGGCTGGCCCATACTGTATAGTTAACCATTTAACTCTTAACTGAGTTTTGACTGACTGAGAGTAGCCTGTGACCATGTCAATTAATAACAATGTGAGTAGGCCTTGCTTTTCAATATTTCAATCTCAATCTGTAAAATACGTGTGTATGTATAAGCTTCATGGGAAAACGGAATATAGATTCGCCCCTGTTGTAGTAAACTTTGGATGGGAATTAATTATCTGCTTATAGCTTATACTGTGAAAACTGTAAGCAAGTGTATCTATATCGTCAGTGAAGATTTAAAATGACCCTTATCCAATTTAAGCTAGAATAAAAATGAGCTATGTCAAGCAAACATTAAATGAGGTGCCTACAATGTAAATTTCAAAGCTTTATAAAGTTAGGTACAAAATAATTTATTTGCACGTTTAAGGCAAGTGCAATATGTTCTAATTACTTGTGGTTTTTGGAAAGGGCAAATCCTTCTATCTACTTCCATGTTTTTGAAGAGTGCAATATGTTCCATTTACGCATTTTTTGGACAGTGCAAAAAGTTTTATTTACAGGTTTTAAAAAGTGCAAAGTAACCTATATTTACATGTTTTTGAGAAGTGCAAAATGTTTTATTTACATATTTTTAAAAAATTCAAAATATTAAATTTACGTGTTTTGAAAAGTGCAAATTAAGAGTTCTATATTTACATGTTTTTTGGAAAGTGCAAATTTTTCTATCTACTTTAGTGTTTTCAAAAAGTGCAAAATTTTCTGTTTACGTTTTCTTTAAAGTGTAAAAAGTTGTACTTACATGTTTTAAAAATTGCAAAATATCCGACTTACATGTTTTTGGCAAGTGCAAAATATTATATTTACATGTTTTTAAAGAGCGCAAAAAGTTCTAATTACATGCTCTCAAGAATCCGGATATATTTAATTGTTTTGTAGATAGTACGTTTTGTTTCTAGCTAAACATGGAGTTGGCTCATTTCGATTCTTCACCGACGAATATCTATATAGTTCGCCAATACCAATTAATGGTATTACTTCTACTTCGGCTCCATATTGAGCATGTATGTAATATCACTAAAATCAAAATGTGTCATAATTTCAGGGGGTACTCTAATATCCGAATAGGATCTAAAAGTGCTTAGGTATGGGCATGTAAATTAAAATAATTAATTTTATTCATGAGTCAGAGTCGCAGCCAGGGCTTACACATTGTTATACATTAATAAAGAATAGTTTGGCAAATGGGATAATGGAGTGGCTATACGCGCGCGTACGATTGCGTAATTGAACACTTAAAGTATCTTATAATTCCTTTAAGAAGGTTCGAACTTTGATTTGAAATCGAAAGCTAAGTAGCGGCCCATGTGTCATCTAATCTGCTACACAAACTGACAGCAAAACAGAAACTGACCCCTGCCGCGTTGTTGGGTTATGATATCAATGAGCAACTTGACTTGGGATACACTTGGGAAGAAATGATATACAGTAATGAATTTATTGGCGTCAACGCCTTTATTTGAGGTAGTCGATTATGATTACAATGTGATTGCTGATCCATCTGATAAAACTTAAATACAGATTTTCACCTCAGGCTTCCACTCTTCCACATACATTTACATTTAGACAACTAGTCAGACACACACTGATAAATTCCCACAGTATCTGTCACCTAGCTACTTACTACATACATGTACCTACATACGTTTACTGCCAAGAACGAAAAACGAAACCACGAATTCACGAACGTTCGTGTGTACCGTAAAGCTCTAAATAAATATCGGGAAGAATTACATCAAAACTTGCGTTATTAGGCCCCGAGACGTATATTTTAGAATTCTAAATTTTAAATTGTAATCCTTCTCCATTTTATTCAATGATTCAAAAAGTCCCGGGAGATATAAGTGATCCGGAAACTAATAATGACCCATGAATTATTTAGAGATTTACGGTACTAACGTTTTTCCTACAATAGCATATCATCTGTGAAGAATACAAATGATCCAAATCCGATTTAAGCTAGAATTAAAATGAGCTATCTTGAAAAAACTAACTGAGACATGTAGATGCGTCAGTAACTTATATACGTGTTTTTGAACAAGGAAAATTATTTTTGTTTAATACCTATGTTATTGAAGGGTGCCCATTGCCCTGTTTACATGATTTTGAAAAGTGCAAAATGTTCTACGTACATGATTTTGGAAAGTGCAAAATGTTCTACGTACATGATTTTGGAAAGTGCAAAATGATCTATTTACATGTGCTTTCAATGTGCAAAATGTTCTATTTCCAGGTTTTTTAAATGTGTAAAATGTTCTACGAACATGATTTTGGAAAGTGCAAAATGATCTATTTACATGTGTTTTCAATGTGCAAAATGCTTTATTTACATGATTTTTTAAAGTGTAAGATGCTCTATATTTGCATGTATTTGTATAGTTTAAAATGTTCTATGTACAAGATCTTGAAAAGTTTAAAACGTTCTGTTTAGTACGTGATTTTAACAACTGAAAAATGTTCTATTCACGCGATATGAAGAAATTTTACTCTTTTTGGAGACAGTAAATTTGCTTTCTAGCTAAAAATGGACGATGGATATTGGATATGGGTCATTTTGATTCTTCACAGACGATATGTATACCAAATAGTGTTCTATCTGATTCTGGGTTTTTGCTGATTTCTTAAGCAATTACTTACTAATGACGAATACCAAAACGAGAATTAAACATAATTAAATAGTTGAGTGTTTGTTTATTAAATTTCGTGGAAGAAGTGAAATTTTTATATGCAAAGCTACAGTTACAATAAAATTCGATACATATCTTAATCGTAAGTATTTGATCATTAAATTATGAGTCATCCCCCCTATAATTATTTATTATGGTTTTGTGAAGGAACCGTAGGAGCCGTAGTGCAGTGTAGGTATAGGTTTGACTTTGAGTGGACTTTAGAGTAGTCGTAACTGTGTAATTAGTAGTACTGCACATACTAAAGCAACGTGATCTGATAATTTTGAATGTTTTGTAGGTTTATAGAGCAACGGCAAATAAATACTTAGCTGAATTATTTATTGGCAAGTTGTTTCATGACTGTGGTGCCTACATACTTATGTGAATTGTCATCGTAGTTGTCTAGTTGTCTTGTAACTTGTAAGTGGTTGTAGTTGTAGTTGTAGTGCACTTGTTTTTAATTTATGCATAATCTGTTAATCGGCATCGGCACCTACTCTGTAATTAAGTAATTACACGGCAATAAACGGCTAAACTGCCAAACTTTTTATTCCTGCCTGAGTACATAAGTACTAAGTACTGCATGATGTTGTTTCTTATTTTGCATGTGTTTAATAAATTAAATCTGTAAATAAGTAAATACACAATGGGTATGCCTGTAATTTTTAAATTTTTGTGCTATTAACTAATTTTGTTTTTTAAGCGGTTTCTTTACGTTTAAATACGCGACCATTGGCCTGCATAGGTAGCTACCTACACAATTTGCTTACTTAGATAAATAAACATGTTTAAAATATGCAATAATAAAATCCACAAAAATCAGCCCTCACTCAAGTTCCCAATATTTTATCACTGTAGTGAAAGTAAAGACTGGTGGATGCAGTTGGATTTGGATTTTGATTCGTATAGCTCAATTTCTCGCGATGCCCTGGCCCTGCCTCACCTCGCATAAAGTAAGTGCCGTAAAGCTCCAAATAGATCCCGAGTCTCCAATAGATCCTGGGACTCTAATAGATCCCGGGTCCCGGACAAAGTTTAACATAGATCCCGGGTCTCTAATACATCCCGGGGGTGCCTCCAATAGATCCCGGCCCTCTAATAGATCCCGGGGGGCCTCTAATAGATCCCGGGGGTATCGTTAATAAATCATATGGGGTGGTCTCTAATAGAACCCGGGGTCTCTAATAGATCCCGGGGGTGTCGTTGATAAATCATATGGGGTGGTCTCTAATAGATCCCGGGGTCTCTAATAGATCCCGGGTCTCTAATAAATCCCGGGCCTCTAATACATCCCGGGTC
>JAQFZE010002689.1:0-14024 GCA_034695245.1 Dicyrtomina saundersi | reverse complement strand
CGCTACAGGGCTTGAGTCTAAAAGCCTCCTGTGAACAACAAACTTGACGCTTTAGCATTATTATTTCC
This sequence comes from Dicyrtomina saundersi, assembly GCA_034695245.1. Classification (NCBI taxonomy): domain Eukaryota; kingdom Metazoa; phylum Arthropoda; class Collembola; order Symphypleona; family Dicyrtomidae; genus Dicyrtomina; species Dicyrtomina saundersi. The sequence goes on along the minus strand of JAQFZE010002689.1, from coordinate 13,956 downwards.
TGGTTCTGGCTCAAGCTCTCCACTAAGTGTCGGAGGTGGGATTCAGTGAGTGGTAAAGGGAGAATTTGAAAATGTATATAGTCTCGGCAACTCAAGGTAAGCATTATGAATCATGAAAATAATGTTGTATACTTTCTTTAGCTTTTATTATAAAATTTAACCGTGCTTACATCTTACATCTTATATCCTCACAGAGCCACAGACAGCATAGGCCCATATTAACTCCACTACCATTCCCCTCCCCCCTTTTTACCTCCTTCCCTTTCTCTCTCTCTCTATATAATGTAGTTACCACAGTCAAACACTATTTTTTTTTCAACAATAAACTTTGTGAGAATTAAAAATTTAATTAAAGTCGTTTAAAAGATTATGAAGAAAACTTTAGACTTTTACAAAAGTCATTTAGGAGCAGCAACCAAGTCATGGGAGAACATTGTTTGGTTTTGGGAAATGAAATATAAAGACTACTTTAGAAGAATGGGATTGTGGTACTTGTTCTTGGTCAGTAGTGCAGTCACATTTGCCGTCACTCAGCTGGAGTATTGCCTTCCCATATTATGCAGTGCGACTCTATAAAGACTATAAACAAGACTACAACTGCATAAGCTGAAGTTGCTGAAGTTGAAATATTCAAAGAGTCGAGATTGTAATCTTAAAAGAAAACAGAAATTCGAAATACAAAATACAGATGTAACAGATACAGGGTTCCCATATCACACATGAGCATAGAAAATAAATATTTATTTTTGCTTTGGTTCAAACCTAACTGCCTAACTGTCTGTAATCGTAAACGTAGGAAAACACATAGACGGCCGGCAGTCCATTCCATCAAAATTAATTTTAGCTTTAAGTGAGGCTGAGATTTTAGGTTTTACATTATTGCATTAAATATTAATAATAATTTGTCATACCTTCTTCTAATAAATACTATCATCGCTTGAAAATAAATCCTAGCTATTACGGACAGTAGTCAATATTTAAAATAACTACTTTATAATAAATTCATTTTGTATTTAATCATTTACAATTTTCATGCTGCAGCGCGAACTGGCGTTGTAGCGAAATCGTGAATACCATTATTATTCCGAAATACTAAGATTCTTAGAATATTCAGTTTTCTGGAGTAATTTCTATTTTGATGATTTTTTTGTGAATGCCAAATTTTCATTAAAATTTGCTACTCAGTTTGATAGAAATAACCATATGATTTAAATACTCAGAATATTATAGAGTACCATTGCGGGAACACGAACTTTGATAAATCGGACATTTCTCTGAAAAGTACTTTATCGTCGGTCTTTGTCCCTGTGCAGGTTTCCCGTTTAATAAAATAATAATAATTTATTCATTAGTCGATTTGGCATCAGCCCACAACATTTAAGGATTATTTACGATGTTATTCATTTTAAGGTTCTAATGTAAATATTTGGTAGGAAATTAGGTATATAATTTGAGGCTATGTGCAAACAGGTATAATACAGACAGGTAATCAATTTGTTCCAAAAAACAAGGTAAAAAACAGAAGCCTTAAATTGAATTCAAAGTATGAAACTAAAGGGCTCCTGTATGCTTACATGCTATTTAATTTTCCCAATCCGCACTTCAATAAATCCAAAACCCTAATTTGTACTTTTTGTCAGCCGTGAGATTCATTTTGCTGCAGTAATAATCATTCACTGTATTTGTCATCCGATTTTTGAAGGGGCAATCACCACTGACACGGGAACCTACCTTACTTGAAACTACGGAATGAAGCCAAACTACCCGGAACGTATACAACCCATATGAGTCACCTCTGCTCAAATAGACGTTCAAGTGCAAAATACGTTGTTCGGCGGCAATCGCGCGCGCAAATTCAAAAATATCGACTTTTTCGAATTTCGCCGCGCTATAGCTCCCACAATTTTTGCCGATTTTTATTACATTTGAAATACAACATCTTCATATGGCTATCTAAAAAGTAATTTCAGAATTTTAAAAAATTCGAAGTTTTTTTAAATTAGTTAAAACTCTGGATCTTAGAAATAAACATTTTTTGAACTTTATATATATCTATATATAAAAAACAAGGGCTTTAGCCCTAGCAGCTTCAGGCTTAACAGTAACGTTAACCAGTTTAAAGACCGCAAATCTTAACAGTCAATTCATAGCCTATAAAATAAGGGATGGTAGCCGTGAAACAGTTACTTGTGGCGATTTTAATGCAGACCTATTAATCTTAATAAAAAATGCTTCAGGCAAAAATGCCTTCTGGCGATTTTTACTTTTTGAAAACATTTTCTGAATTTCCCGCCAAATGTTAAAACCAAAATTTCGACCGGTTACTAAATGAGAGTATACATAAAGATATACCATTAAAACCGACATGACTAGGCAAATCTAACTACTTTCGTGTGCAAGCTCAGATCATGATTAGTTTTTAATAGTAATTAAAAAACTTAAACAACGTTTTGTTAAAATTGACTGATGTTGAAGAAAACAGGTATTTTGTTTTAAGCTTCCGGCTCATACAAAAAATTTTATGCAAAATTTTCATGCATAAGAAACGGAAAAGCCTAAAACCCATTTTTAATGCAGAAATCATATGTCACAATACAACGGTCAAACACCGTTGTATCGTTACAACGCTACTTCGTTATTACGGTTAAAATAACTTCATCGCTTGAAAACCCGTTGTAACGATATTTCACTGTAAATATTACTTGCTATTTAAAGGGGTGTAAATGTGATTTCAAGTTGTTAAAATAAAATCCGTAAATGCCAATCAAACTCACTCTCACCCATTACTATTTGTAAACTTACGATATTACAGCAACTGAAAGTGTTAATGCAACTTATAATGCACCCACACTTTAAATGAGTTTTCAGTTGATTTTCATTTTAATAGTAGAACTTCTAAGTTTTGGGATAAACAGTGAAGGCCGATACGTTGCGATTTCACTGTAAATCCAACCATAAGAAGAGTTTGGTAGAAGTGTGCAGATAGATCTCTTTTAGCGTGGTAACATTAGTCTTTCATCATATGCAAATATGCAAAGTCCTGTTAAGCTTCTAATGGAGCCACGACCCGGGCTATGTTGGAGACCCGGCCTTTATCCCATATTATCGATATTTGATTACTTTATTCAATCAAAAAGCTTTAAATCTATCGTTCTCCATTGTTCAAAGCGTAATTATAATGTTGATCAACGTTACACCATATGGTAGTTTATTGAAATATAAGCTGAAACATGAGTTGGTTGTATTAGACTCGTAGTGTATTAAATACTTTGGTATATTGGAGACCCGGGCTGTATACTAAAATACTCAGCCAGACCCGGGCTGTAATAGAGATCCGGGCTCTGTTGGAGTCACATGTTGTAAAATAAGCTTTAAGGTGCTTTGCATTAGGAAGCTCTTTAGTCCTTGGATCGGTGGCTATTATAAACCAAAGCGACAGATAGCTTGTATTGAAACTTCAGCCGTTCAACCTTCGCTCTTTAATTTAAAAAAATACTGGACTACATACCATGACAGTAATGGGGCAGGAAATAACTGAATATTTTATGCTAAGTTTATAAAAATCATCATAGAAGATTCATACATATTCGCCTCATCATGATACTATAAATATGAGCAAATTCCGCATGATAAATCGGCTTATACATTTCCTGCCATTTAAATGGCAGCATGAAACAATGTACTCTCGCTCTGAACTTTAATCTTATGTGAATGACCTAAACACACCGCGTAGCCTTAGTCGTCGCTTTATTAAATGTTTTCATAAGCGTGTTTTGTAAATTAAAGGCTATTGTGTTGTACGTACGCACTCATCTAACTCCAGATTGTTCTGTTTGGGACAGGATAGGGCGCTCCCTCGAAATAAAGTCAGGACGAGGGAAACTAACTAAAGGGCAATGAATGAATATTGTATGCTGCTGATGAAAAATCGCCGAGAGATTTTTCATTTGGTGGAAGTGAAGGTGAGCTAATCTTCATATAAGGAAGTATTGAATTTCAAATTAATGGGACAGATGAAGATGTGTACGCGGCGTGAGCTGCGGCGGAGCGCGTCGTCCCAACAAATTCATTTTGTATTTCCATTCCAAAATTCTCATATCCAAATGAAAATATATGTGAAATGATGCTCTTTGAGTCTTTGAGATGGTGGATGTCGAAGCCTTGGGATGATGCCGTTGTCTCCTGTTCAGCTCTCGACTCATGCTAAGACACCCACGATTATGAAGAAAAAAACAAAAAAAAAATGCTTTCTGCATCTCCGGTCTTCCACATGTACACAGCTCCATATACAACGCAATTCAGAAAATTTCCTTGTTTCCCAGAAGGCTCGTAATCATTTTTCTCGTTGTAGCAACAACCCAAACAACCAATAGGAAAGCCAAAGCCAACCTCTGTGAGATGTTATTTTTTTTGTATCTTCCATTTTTTCCCCTTTGAAGCAGTCTTTCTCTTCCTAAGCAATGCTATTTAGATGAATAGATGATACCTGTCAACTCTTCACTCTTTTATTTCAATCTCAGCTCCATTAGAGAAGCTTTTTATTCCGTTTCACGCTTTCCGGTCTCCCCATATATTTTACTAAAAGTGAGTGTAAGTTAGTCCTCGCTCTTTCGTGTAATTTTGAAGATCCTGGCATAGTAGGAGCAGGAGAAGCTGTAATAACTCATTTTCTGGATGTGTCTTACGTTGAAATTAGCATTGGCGTAAAAAATGCTATGTAGGTGTGAATTTGTGAACCTACCTAAGTACCAATACCAATACCAAGCTTGAATGCCAAAACTAACTTACTAAATATAGGTATTTGAACTCAAACTACACTAAAAATTCTGGTTCTGGATTTGATCTGCCTGACGAACTCATGTGTACAATTTAGCTTTATTTGTCACCAAAATACACTGATGAGACTTCAACTGACATTTATCATCCCTTTTAAACTTCAGTTGAGTAATTTCCTGTACTTGTGTGCAACGCGGCGACCAGCTGGCCTGCTTATTTACTAGGACACTTTTATGACTGCCATCGCAAGACTTATTTTAGCGGTAGCATTTACATACGTACTCGTCCTGGTTTAAATATTTCGTCAGTTTTCCCCGTAAATTACCTAAGTACCGACGTCATGTTCAGGTGTATCTGGAGTTAGGGTTTGTAATTCTGTTCTGTGGATTGACAATGACGTGGGTTGAGTTTTAGAGTGTCCTGGCGCGTGGTGCCCAAGGGATTAGATGATGAATTGCCACTATATCAGTACAATAATGTATATGAAACGAAATAATTTATGTATGTACTACCTGTGTATCGTCGATTTTAAAAACTGTGTCAAAAGGTTTATGTACTTCTACATTCTTTTCATTTTTTGCAACAATTGGCTAATTTTTGAAATTCGTGCAGTTTGAACTTTTTAAAAGCATAATTACTTGACAAAATTAACAATTTTCAAAACCACGCGGTTAGAAGTACGTCTTTTGATTAAGGATATTTATACCAATCACAGTTTTACTTAAATTTTTTTTTGTATTGTAAATGTATGACAATATTTTTAATTTATTTAATTATTACCGCATCATTTTCCTCGGTCAAAATTTTACCATTTCATCTAGCCATTATCCCCAGATCCCTCTCCGTTTTGGTGTACTTTGAAAAAAGCCTCGGTCTGAGAAGTTGGGCCAGGATGCTGAAAAAATTGAAAAGAATAGATATCCCACCTGGGTGCGAACCCAGGTCCATCAGAGGCGGACTCTCTTTACAAAGAGAGCCATTGAAGGATCTTACAATCAGCATTGTCGCTGACCCCTAGACCACTAAGCGGCAATCCAAATAAAGTATTTATATTAAACTTTTGCACTATTCTAGAATATGTGTGGTTGCCATTGTTTTTAAATGAGAAGAGACCCCATGGGTGCCTAAACAATTTTCATTATAAAATAAAATGAAAATATTTTAGACACCATACCATGACCCACCCTATGTGTTTTTGTTTTTCTCCATTCAAATATGGTATATTGCAAGTTTCAAGTTTGTAGATATTTTATATCTATAACTGTACTTGGTAACTCCACTCAGTTTTGTATTAAAATTCACAGAATCATGATCATATTTAATTTTCCAGATGTGTTTCATGTGATGCCCACCAGGGACAAAATCCTAATTGAAGATTCCGCTGACCAATAAAAAATAGAATCTTTCCATGTATCTCCCGCTTTATTTCCTTGACTAAGCATTCTTCTCTTCCGGTGCTCTATACAATGTCCGTGAGGATACGACTCCATTTTCGACGAGGCACTACTACTACACTACTACCACTACTACTCCTGCTTACTGGGACCACTTATGGCAAAGTAGTTTAAGCTGAAGTGCTCTATAAAAATTATGCAGCTGATTTTATCTGGGATACATACATGAAGACATTCGAATAGTGTCATTTATTAGCTACGTAGTACGTGAACTACCTACTTATACTTCCTCCACATACATGGAAGAAACTGGAAGACTAGAACTGAAAAAAACTGACTCTGAGCACAGGCCTTCATGTCCTTCCACACAAATACTACCAGCCTTTTGCCATTTCCATATATGTAGCGGAGATATGAGGAGGATCACATTAAACAACCTACGGAACCAACTACCAACTACAGCAGACTACACCTACAACGATACATCTCCCGCCATCAGAGCCTTCACTCTTGAGTCTTAAGTCTTGGAGTTACGGGATAAGCCATGAAAACGTTTCTCATGACAAAGACAAGATTAGCATTTACAATTTATATGGTAAACAATCTCCTCAGTTTATTAATTACAACATTCTTTCACTCACCCAGTCTCCCTCCACACGAGCTTCAGGAGCCATTTTTCTTCTCCCCCGTCTCCAGCCACAATATATTTACGTCGATTAGCAAGGAGAAAAAGTAAAAAAAAATCAAAAAATAAAGAAAGAAAAAAAAGTTTTCAAACTGTTTCTATTGTAGGCGTAAGACTTGCTATCTCTTTGGCGAAGTCACATTAGTTAAACCTCGTCACGCGTCATTTTCCTAATTTACTTTAGTATGGTTTGAATTCTGAATAAATCACGTAACTCACGCATCCCATTTCATGTCAAAGTAAATATTACGCACTATGTCTAGGAATTTCATTAATAGTCAAAATCTAGGACAAATTTAAATGCAAAACATAAGAAAAATAATTAATTTTCATCAATTTCAAAATTCAATTTATTTAGCAAATAATTTGGGTGAATCATTAATAATTCTAACGATAAGATTTGAGCCGCCGCCGCGCCGCCGCCCTTTACAGCACGTAAAAATAAGTACGTTGTATTATACTTGTATCTTTTGAGACTCATAAAGTCATTTTAGAATAGGAGAAGCAAAGCATGTTTATATTTTTAAAACAAGATCTATAAATTTTTGTCAAATAATGGGATTCAAAAAATTAACTTTTACTTTTAGCATGAAAAAGGTAATTATTGAAATGTAAAAGTTTCTAAAAATAGTACATAGTAAAAGGATATAATAATTACAAGCATTAATATTTTGTCATGCCTTTGCAGTCTTAAAAATAAGTTTTTCAACATATATTATTTATAAATGACCGATATATATAACACCAATATAATTATGCTTTTATACTTTTATATGTAGTTTTCACGAGTTATAAGAAAGATGTATGTACGCTCACTCAAAATTGTCATAAGACAAATTGCTCATAAAATCAAAGGAACCGGGTACTTTGATTCCATATTATATAGGAGAGTATGGGTGCCAAAATTCCCATTTGGAAATTTTGATTTCCACGTCGGTTCCGAGAGTTCTCTATAGCTCTTGGTCGGTAATGATTTTAAGCCGGTGGTGATGGTGGTGCGTTGATGTGGTGGTGGTGGAGATAGTAGCGTCGAAAAGGAAAGTTTCAAGGTCCGAAGTTAATTCAATGGAAACTAGTTCAATGATTTGAGCAGTGGTTGTTTGTTAGGTACAATCAAATGCTTCAAGCGATTTTTTTTTCTTCTTCTCTCAGCCAATCTCATCAATCGTAAGTACAAAAGAATCTCATTTCTGTCTGCACTCCCACTGACTATCATGGATTATCTGTTGATTAAGTTTGTGTCTATCCGGAGAGTCCGTATCGAAATTCGAAATGTAGATGGGATATTCCGCAGATATATTGAATTGAACTGGTGGAACAGAAGACATAAATTTCAAATCATGGATAGAAGAGAATCAGAGAACTGCTTGGGCTGAGGCTGATGCTATATACTGGTGGTGCTGGTAACAAGGGTTGCTCTCCTTCCATTTTCATACTGATACTCCCTCCAAGTGCCTCATACTTGATATACCGTAGCCGTAATACCGTACCCATATAACCCTGTAAGGTGTGTACTCAGAGATTGGAGAACATTCTATATATGTATAAAAATATGAAAATACATAACTCCCTATGATTTTTTTTTAGTGCAAAGATCGAGATCGAGATCAAGATCATACGTACGGCACCTCAAGGGCTGAGAGTCTCAGAGTGTTGTGGTGTAGATTTTGAAGCGTCAATTTCTCTCTTCATTTTGACTTTATTCATTCAGACATATTAGAGAAAAACCAAACGAGCTCTCGACTTCGACTCCAAACTGCTCATGTATGTAGCCGTACGTAAAACCATACAGATTGAATATAAGATGGTCTAGTAATAACCTAGGTACATGTTATATATACCGATTGTGCAGAAGCAGAGCTCCACTCATTACTGAGGTAACTCTCCTGCCATAAGGGGTAAATGGTTTTATGTTTGGTTGTACGCGGTGCATGGAGAATGCATAATATGAAAGAATTGAGAATACTATACTCAACGGACGAAATCTTCATTCTTCTTCTCTCTTTTTCTCTCTCTCGGCCTCGGATTCATTTGTGAATTTGGTGGAATTCGTGGTGGCCGGAGGTATTTTTCACTTCACTCCTGTAAATTTAATTTGAATCATCGTAATTACTCATTGTCATCCCGTACATTCTTCAAACTGGCCAATGAATAGACCGAGAAATGTGAATGAGATTAGAGAGCTCGGCAGTTTTTTATCCTCACACCTGCGCACGCAATTACTTAAACACCAACAGAGATAAATCGTATTTTGCACTTAATTAGGCTTCTCCAATGAATTCAGATTTTCCACGTCTACCTTATCCGTATCCGTCCATACTCCGTACTCCGTGTGTACTCACTCCATGCCTCTCCTCAAGATATTTTATTGTGGGAAGTTAATTATGTCAGCGAGGAGCTCTCGGTATTCCTCTGTAATGGTTTAATAGCTTCTCCATGGCAATCCTAATGGTAGTGCGGTAAACTAGCTTTATAAATGTGCATCCTTCTGGAATGTTGTTTTGAATGTGCAAATGTAAAGTTTCTATATGTATATGATGCGCTCTGCAGCTCTGCTATATGTGTTGTGTACGCTGTGCTGTTGTATGTACTTATCAGGACCCAGATCCTTTTGTTGCTAGAAAACTTGAAATGCAGCACGTCCGGGCACGGGCTATGTTATACTTACAGACGAAAATGCATTTACTGTTTTACTGGTTCATCCTCCATTAGATCAGAAATGCAAATAAGGTTTCTCTGTACTTCTGTACTTCGTACGCGACGCCCGACAAGATAACTAAAATACATAGTAGTTGGGTGAGTGAGTACCTCTATGTATAAATATATGAAACATTGACTACATATCATGTAATTTATATATTACGCTCATATTACACGGTTTAATATTAAAACTGACATCCAAATAAAATTTGAAGCTGCGCAAGTCACTTGCCTACAAAAGTATGTAGGTACCTACCAACCTCTCGAAAAATATACTAACTAAAACATACAAGGGAACATATAGTTCAGCAGCTCAATATAATCCTCAAAAGCTGTGATAACAAATCTTGCGTCGATTATTACACTATCAGCTTCAGGTCCGAAGTCAAATTTAAATTCAAAGTCAAACCCAAAAATCAAAACCCAAGTCAAGGAGAGAAGCCTTCCGGATATTTTTCTTAGAATTAAACTGAAGTGTCCTGTCACTCCATTTATGATGAAAGGAGGAACAACTTCATCTATTTTTCATTTATCAACTCCAAAACCAAGCCCAAAACCAAACGCAAGACCAAGACCAGTACCAGTACCAGAACCAAGAAAGAAAGGAGAATATATATACAAAATTCATAAAATACTCAAAGATGTGTAGTGGAGTAAGTAAGGTGAACGTGTTGTTGTTCAAGATAGAAATTTCAAAGTCAAAATCTGCCGATCAGAATCAGAGCGTAGAATGATTTTGAAATCATGGCGCATGTTGACTCCTCGTTGACGTGGACAGCTCCAGTTTCACTTCAGACTCACTCTCTATTCTGGAAGCTATGAGCTGGAAACAAGATAAGTATGGTAATTGTTTGTTGTTGGCTCGGATCTGTAGCTCACTCAGGGCTCCACAATGGAATTCTGATTTGATTTGGGTCAGAGCGGCAATAATTTCTTCACCTACTTGGACCATAGCATGGAAAGGGAGGAAAATCGCTACTCCATCTCATTCTAAACAGTAGCCATTGCCGTTGCCGTTGTCGTTGTCGTTGCCGTTGCCGTTGTCATTGTCATAGCCATTACTATATCCCGGCCCTTCTCTCATAATATACATTGGCAAATAATGTGGGTGGTTGTATGTATGTATGCGGGGCAATGGGTTTCCTCCAATAGAACAAAAACAAAAGGTGAGTATAAATAGTAAATAGGAGGTGTGTATAGGTTAAAGTAGTACGTGCAGAGACGTAGCCGTAGCCGTGGAAGACGTAGCGGACGGGATGAGGACACACATACAAAAATAAGATCATAGAGATGATCTCAAAATGTGCCTCTCCAACTCCAAAAAGCATGAGTACAAAGTACAAAGTAGGAACAAGTATACAATAATATGATTAAGCTTCATAAAAAGGCAAACAATGGTCTAATCGTGAGCCGTCTAGGAACTAGCCATGTGTGGAAAAAGCAATAAATAAAAACTAATGAGTCTGCTATTCAAAAAGGACCAAGAAGTCCCAGCTCTCCCAGTCCCCGTCCGTATAGGTAAAGAAAAGACAATTGGGCCTAATGGACGAGCTCATCCTCAGCGCAGTAAGTCAGTCTGGAAAAGAGGAAACAATGCAACTATATAGGTACCTAAGTATATTCTACAACTACAACTCGTCCACACTACTTACATTCATCATATATTTTTAATACATATTATGTACATGTTCCTTTTTAATACACACACTATGCGTAGTGACGTGCGAGGAATTGGAGAGCCATTCACTTAAATTCGTGTCTGTTTCTGGATCAATAAGAACAAAAAAATGTTTTGTAAATAATACAGTGCCTCCTTCTATGTTCTATAGTCTATGGTACTACACAGACGCACGTGGTATTTTTGTGCCATCCTATAAAAGCCGTCATATGATAAAGGTATAGCATTAAAAATAAAAAACACTTAAGTTTACCACAAAAATAAAAGTAATTTCACTTTAAATGAAAATAGCTCATATCTTGAAGTTTATGACTATCCCCTGTAGTCAGAGTCGTACAGTCACCCTCCCAGTCTTCACTATTTAAGTTGTGTTCCGCCGCTGTATTTATGTTGACTACTTTTGGAGGATTGAGGATGAGGCTCGTAAAAAAATTAGAAGAGGTTTGTTAAGTTTGTCCAGTGTCGGTGTCGGTGCGTATGAGGAAGAGTTTTCTGGGTGACACGCCGCACAATTTATGAAGACCTTTGTGTTTATTTAAAGGGAAAGGTCGGGAGTTAATGTCAGTGGCAGAAGAGAAATGAACCATGAACACTACAAAAACTACATGGAAAAATTTATTCTTATGGAAATAAAAACTCACATAGAGTCACTTCCATCCCAGAGTGTACCGAGTAAATTACGTCGCGTATGACATATATTGAGAAGAGTACTCAACAACATTTCTACATTTCCAAATGGAGTCGTCCTCACACACACACACACACACATACATTTTTAAACTCAACAAATCCAAATCCAAGTACCAACACAAGTCCCCCACATGTATGATGTAGCTTACCTACTACTTTATGTACTCCGTCACAATGCACTCTACTCTACACCGCACAATACAGTACACAAGACGCATCTAAAGTTCTAAAGGAAACCATAAGAAGACCAATAACATTGCGAGGAGGGATCCAAAACTAAAACTGGAAAATAAAATAGACAATAATAATATGGAGTGAATTTCATCCTTAAATCTCCTTTAACGTAGACATAACTTGTACTTGTGTCTGTCAATATGAGCCTGTTTACTCAAGGAGTCGAGCTGATAATTCTCCGATATTATGACTGTAAATCCAAGTATGGAGCTAAAAGTATTAAAGATATTTGAATCCTGAGATCTGACCCTGGCTCTGGGAACAAATTCAAGTACACACAGATAATAATAATATTAGACTAGATTTCTGTCGAGGCGCAGAAAGGGAGCAGAAGGGGGACTTTTTATTTTTCGTTTTCATCTGGAATCAGACAGAACGACCAAGTTATTCCGTTTTTATTTTCGTTTTCATTTCTATGTCCATACCTAAACGTACATATATATAAGCTCACCAATTCTAAGTTTTCAGTCAGTGCCCAGTGCTATTAGGAGTAGGAGAGACAGAGAGGGAAAATATCTTTTGGATATATACGTCTCAAGTTTCTAGTTTATTTCAGTCCATCCGCATGTCCACACGGAATACTGTAGGACTGAGTAGGGCTACAAATACGAAAATATATCTTTTGGGCGCGTTAAGATAAGCAGATCAAATAGTTAGGAGGCTCATATCTTTATTTCAAATCTTGTACCAATTCCCAGGCATCACTGAAAAGTAAACACGGAGGGTTAAAGAGCAACGCTGTATGTACCTACCTACGTCAACAAGGGAGTAGAGCGAGAACGAGAGAAGGAACATAATATGCGAGTGTCATTTCTTACTCGACAGCAACACCCCGAAATATTACTATAGGTCCCACAGATACTTCCCGGGTCCGTCATGCCCCATGCTCCATGCTCCATGCCCCATATACCATATACCACATACAATATACTAAAACGAAATTTTCAACTTCTAACTTTGAAATAGAAACTATACTACAAGAGATACATTTTAGCCTACACAATGTTCTTGTCTCAATTTAGTCTAATTTTCTTCAAGTAATATCTTTAGATGTCATCTTTTCATGTATGTAATGTAATGGGAGGAGGCGTGTTTGCATGCATAACAGACTTGTATGGTCCTGGCTCTGGCTTCGGCTTCTATCTATGTAAATTTTGTGCACATTATTTATAGTTACATATCACACCTACCTCCGCCGATTTTTAAATTACTTTTCTGTGTAGTTCCGAGCCTGAGTGAGTAGCAGTAAAATAAAACAAGAAATAAATTATTTAATATGAGGCCATTAAGATTCTTTTCCAAGATAATTTTAATTTGCGACCTTTAAATTTTCTGAATATTCAGGAATTTCTGAAATAAGGAATTTTAATTTTAGATAACGGAAATAAACAAAATCCAGATAATATGCAACACTATCAGTGATCAGTATTTGTAAATTCTTCCATTAAAAATTTGTTTCACTTTTACTAAGTACAATGCACTGACTGGTATATAGGCTCCAGCCGAAGAATTAAAGAAAAAAAAAGCTACATATATATTTTTATATATTTCTTTATAGCTCTAACGGTCAAGACCGCGTCGCGTAAAGGACCTCATCGGACCCAAGAAAAGCTAATTACATTTTAGAGACAGTATCTATGGCTTTGAGAATGGGGCTGGTAATGGGACACATGTTTTTTGTTAGCTTAAAAACAACGCGGAGTAAAGTGCACTGGGGTCTGTATATCGTCTGTGAAGAACCAAAATGACCCATATCCAATTTAAGCTAGAATCAAAATGAGCGATGTCATAAAAACAAA
>JAQFZE010002688.1:0-14024 GCA_034695245.1 Dicyrtomina saundersi | reverse complement strand
CAACTTACAATACAATATTAATTTACAATACAATACAATATTTTTCTTACAATAGTTTTACAATATTACGGCACTAGCACAGACCACAGACAGAGCACGAGCTCATAATATTATTAGTTTTTGAAGTCACACTGGTATTGGTAGACGGAGGGCTTGCAAATATGACGTCGTAAATTATGGGGGATGGGGTCATAAAAAAATCTTGTATCAGTTACATTAATTACATAAATTACAAATTAAGAGAAAGCAGTAGAGTGTATGCACTATTTTTATTCTCTGCATCAATTTTGGCTAATGTACTTGACGGAATCGTAGGACTTTTGTTGTGAGAGGGGGCGTCAGAACTAAACAATTTTGCATAACATCATAACTGCAAGCTCCCTAGGTAGGCACCTTTGTGTAGGTATACATACAGATTCCATGCGTAGATCGAGTGGATCTGGATGTTTTTAAGCGCTAGTATTAAATTGTTGAAAATCTCAACTTCAAGATTATTTTTGATTATTTTCAATTTTAACATATTTTACCATCTAATTAAGTCACATTTTTTAGGATCGAAGGTGGAACTAATTGGACTGATCACTCATATACTGGATTTACGTTCGTTCATTCTCGGGAATTGGGAATCGAGGTGGGATTGAATTCTTTGGATTCGAAAATTCGAATCTTTCAAACTACCTACTAAAGCCTTCTAAATATTCCGAATATATACCGATCTGTCTGCTGAGCTGAACTGGAGTAAAGTGGAAATTACCTACTCACTTACTAGTAAGTCAGCCTTACTAATAAAACTAACTACAATCTAGTACGTATGACGTAAGTACAAGTTTAGTATCTTATAGTTTTGACTTTAGGTAATTCTGATCCTGAAAATTGTGAAATAATTCCGTCATTTTATTGATTTATTGGCTTGTATCTACATCTTTGGCAGCTGGTGCATGGTTGATGGTGTACTAACGACCTGATCTACGTCAAAGCTGTTGAAAGTGTAGTTTCAAGTTTAACCATTAAGTAGGTAGTTATCGTTGTTGAATTGAATGGAAACTAATTGAATTGAAAGACTATTCGGCTTCGGCATCCGGTGGGGTGAATTTACTGCTGTCATTGTTTACCCTTCCTTTCATTAAAAAGGTAGTAGTTTATTTGTTGTTTGTAACTACCTATTTCAGTATTAAAAGTATTTATTGGCTTAATTCATAAAAAATTAGGTTAAGTACAGTCACAGTCAATAGTTGACAGTCAGCATTGGAGTAAATAACTAATTACATCATGAAATTAGCCATGTACCATTAGCTAGTTAAGTCATAAGTGCTACTGACTGACTGCCAGTACTTGATTACTGTTACGATTTAATTTCCCCCAGATTTAACTTAACCAGCAGTTTGACAGTCAATCAGTTAATCAGTGCTAATATTTAAGTCTGCTAGCGTCTAAAGTATGACTATGTATTACGCAATTTAATTGTATTTGTAGTTTTTAGGCGTTTTTTATGACAACTAACAAGTATTATCTAACTACTATTAGTTATTTAAAGTTTGTTAACGATGCGTAGGGCGGTTATATTACATCAACATTATGGAATCTGGTGTTGAATTTTGATTTTGATTTACTAACTAGTAAGTACTGTCAACTGTTGACTGTAGAGTACAGTCTGCCTGCACCGACCGTTCGTATGATTACACAAATTAATTTACACAGTATTTTTTTGGAGTAAAAGAAAATGTGAAAACTTTATGAATTTTGAATTGAATAGTCAATAGTACTGTCCAGTGGTAATATATTTTATTTATGAAGCAAAAATGCTGTAATTTAATTCGATTAACTGCTTCATTTTATTTTCAGAAGCTTCTCCTAAGGATTGCTCACATAGTACAAACTGCAAAAAATTATCAACGCAAGTTTCATTATAATTCCCAAATTCGGTGTATAACTTGACTTAATATGAATTCCCGTGGAGCATCACCAGCCCGAAATTCTAATACTACGGCATCATCTGGAGTTGGTGGACCCAGTTCTGGTTCTGGTTCTGGTTCTGGTGACACGGAACAAATTCTAGCAAAAGTTCTTCCAACAATGCGTGTGTCACCCACTCCAGTCACGACAGCAGCAGCAGTCACATCCATCCCGAGTACTATTTGAGTTTTAGCTAAACTACAATAAATAATAATAGCATGACATTTTTGATTATTTCAATATCAATAACAGTATACCTAAGTATAAGTAATTGCAATTTGACACCATTGTTTTGTTATGATCATCAGATCCATCATCACAGTCTCAGCAGTCCCAGTCCTTGGAACCTTCGTCGAATAATACTAGCTCCTCCCCATCAGATTTCCAGAATCAAAGTCCAACATCAGCTGTTTCTAATTCGAATAATTCAAATGCTTATCCAGCCTCAAATAATTCTGCAAATAATGCTCCTGCTTCTAGTCCCAGTTCTTCTCAGCCCAGAGAAATATTAGTCGTGCTACCTGCTCCAATTGCTGATGCTGAAGATGAAACGTGAGTAGTTTATTATTGGCTTTGCTATATTATTCGTTTGTGAATATTTTCATTTTTACTTTTGTTTTTTAAACTTGAAATAATGGTGTACAATATATAATATATATATCATATAGGTATGTAGCATATAATAAGTGTAGTCATATCGCCTGTGAAGAACCAATACCAAAATGACCCATTTCTAATTTAAACTAGAATCAAAATGAGCTATGTCATAATCACAAAATGAGCTATGTCATAAACACAAAATGAGAAACATACGTAAAATGTTAATTAGGAGTGTTTGAAAAACGTAAAATGTTCTATTTTCATGTTTTTGAAAAGATGCAAAATGTTCTAATTCCATGTTTTTGAAAAGTGTAAAATGTTCTAATTCCATGTTTTCGAAAAGGTGCAAAATTTTCTACTTCCATGTTTTTGAAAAGGTGAAAAATGTTCTATTTAAATGCTCTCAAGGCATATTTGAATATTTTTGTAGATAGTTGATATTGTTTTTAGCTAACAATGAATACGGATCATTTTTGTTCTTCACAGACGATATAATTCCTTTTAAACTGAAAACATTTCGATGAATATATTAGAATGATTATTATAAGTATTTTAACTAATGATTATTATAAGTGTTTTAACTAATGATTAATATTAGTGTTTTAACTAATGATTATTATTAGTGTTTTAACTAACGATAATATATTATGGAATAAGAAGTTTCGAATAGCTTGGAAAAAGAAATGTCTAACCAGCCAATTCTGAAATAACCATGTCAGGAAATATGAAATATCGAATTTCTGTAAAAACCGATAGATACATTGTGAAAGTATTTAAGTAGTGTTTAAGTTACACGCGTTTTAATTAGTAATACGGTTAGTCTTCAAAATATAATTCACTTTTATGAATTTTTTCGTATTCAGCTAGCTATTTAGAGCATTACATGTACTTAGATGTAGCCGACACTTCTGCCAAAATGCTCAAGTAGCACATTTTAAAAGATTTCGAGTATTAGTTGTACAGTGCATTGCATCGGTATTATCAGTATAAACTCATTTCTAGTTTTATCACATTCGTTTAAAGGTAATTATATTACTGTAGCGTTTATTTCCTTATACTAATAATTAGATTTTGACACTTTGATTGTATTATCTTGTCACCGTGTAGGAAACGATATTGTTGGGTATGTTTCGCAACGGATGAAGATGACATGTTAGCTCAGTGGGTTCAGCCTTGTCGTTGTCGTGGGACGACCAAGTGGGTGCATCAAGCTTGTATTCAACGATGGATTGATGAGAAGCAGAAGGGAAATACGGCTGCCAAAGTATCTTGCCCACAATGTAACACGGAGTATACTATTTTCTATCCAAAATTGGGATCTCTAGTTCTCATTATGGACTCTCTGGATGCTCTCATTTCAAGAGTTTGCCCCTTCGTGGCTGCGGGAATTGTTGTGGGCTCTATTTACTGGACTGCTGTTACATATGGAGCTGTAACTGTCATGCAGGTATTTTCCAATTACCATTAATATTGGTTTGTTTAGTAGGTACGAATTTTTGGTAGCACTGCACTGGAGTGCACAATGCATTGCAGGCAGGCTAAAGTGTAACTTTCTAAATTAACATTCAGAATCGGAGTCATTTAGTTTCTTTGAGTTTAATACTACATTCTAAATTTTCTTCACAGTTGTCTTGTACAAATTCATTAAAATTTTAATTCTCAGTTTATATTTTATAGGGAAATTATTCCCAGCTGCAGTCTGCATCGTCAGTAACTAGCGTGTCATGTTTTGGTTTAGAATATGATGTAAGCTAGTCAGTCAGTGCAGTGTATTGGCTGTCAGCCAGTATTCATTCATATTAGCGTGAAGTGGATTAACTATTTTGCATTAGAACTAATAGTAGCTGGCTTTTAAATGCTAATTTAACAAATTAATTACATACTCAGAAACTTCTATTAGCAGTTAGTTTAAAAGGAAATTGTTGGTTAGCATGCTTTGGTTTTGTGTGTGTATACGCAATTTTGATTTGATTTGGATTGATTAAGAATGGCAATTTGTTCTTGGAACAGGTTGCAGGCCATAAAGAAGGTTTAAGTGTGATGGAGCAAGCGGATCCGTTAGTCCTTCTCGTGGGTCTCCCCACCATTCCTGTCATGCTGATTCTGGGTAAAATGGTACGATGGGAGGATCAGCTCTTACGTTTTATTCGGAAGCATTCCTGGAAAATCCCTTTACTTCGACACATCTTGCCATCTTTGAGGTATTCACTCATATATGTATTCGATCATAACTGGCATACGCATTTTTATTATTATCGATTACCCCGAAATAGTTAACACATTGCTTTACATAAGCTGTTTTAATTAGTTAATTTGAATATTACATGCCTACCTACTTTTAGTACATCTACATAATGTGGCTTGGTCTTTAATTTATTAATTTTTAAATTCTTTTCTTAGTCAACCATCTGTTGTTGACCGGGTTTCTCAAGATCTCCCTGCATTGTCTGATCCAGTATCTGCAACCCGGATTTTGTGTGGTGCTCTCCTCCTCCCCACCGTCGCCACTATCCTGGGTAAAGTTCTCTTTGAAAATGTGCGGTCTAATTTCCGCAGAGCTGTTTTGGTGAGTAAATTAAAATCCTCTAATAGCATATCGTCTGTGAAAAATCAAAATGACCCATATCCATTTTTAACTAAAACCCAAATTCACCATCTACAAAATACAATTAACATATTATGAAGAGTTTTTTGGCAAAATGGGATAAGTCGTTTTTTTCAAAAATAAGAGTATTTGTGTTATTTGTTCTATTCAACTAGATGCGTTACTGTATTGAATGGTAAAGGTTAAAGTTCAACCAAAGCAATTTTTAAAATTATCCCAAATTTCGTTTTTTGGCAAAACGGAATAAGTCCATTAAATTATTTTGGGCAAAATGGGATATGTCGACCTAAAACATGTATTTCTAATTTAAATTTGGTTTTTCCTTCTTTTCGTAGTTTGCAGAAGACAATTTAGTGCGTGAATGTTTTTTATGCAAGAGAAGATTAAAAAGTTAAAAATGTTTGGTTTGACTCGAAACGATTTTTTCGTGTCACGGACTTTTGACTCCATATTAAGTTATTGATTTTTTGGCTAAAGGGGATAGGTCTACAAATTAAAATTTTTGAAAATTTTCTAAAATATTCAAAAGTCCATCTAGAATTATGAAACTACTAGTATTAGCGCTTCATCAGGTACAGTACCTGTTACCTGTAGAAAAAAATTGAGATAAAAAAAATAATCTCGTCACCTTTTATTCATTATTCGCTGTTCGTGTAAAACTTGCTTTGATGGACGTATCCAGTTTTGCCAAAAAACTCTGCAATGCAATTATCATGATGATCATGAAACCTTGTAAATAAAACATTTTGAACTTTTCCAAAACGCGTTAATAGATCATTTTGAACTTTTCAAAAGCGCGTTAATAGAAAATTTTGAACTTTTCAAAAACGTAACAAAGGAAAATTTCGCAATTTTCAAAACAACGTAAATAAAAATTCGCTCTTTTAAAAAACTCGTATTTAACAAGTTACGTACCCAAATCTACTTTAGTATTTTTGCGAGATAGCTCCTTTTAATTTTAGCTGAAATTGGATATAGGTAATTTTGATTCTTCACAGACGATATGTATATAATAGAACACTACTTACTTATACTTATTACAATATTACTACATTACATTTACTATTAAAGGATGAAGATCAGAAGTTGTGAGCATATTTTGTTAGAATCAATACATCTCCAAAATTATCAAACTGACTTGAAAATATGTACTTATCAGGCAAAAATAGAATTAATAATCCACAGGGAAAAAGCACAATTAAATTATTTATTATTCATTTTTAAAGTCACAAACTTTACTACCTGCTATGCTGCTTTAACTATTTAGATTTTTTTTGTATTCTTAAGCAATCTGAATTACCTAATTTCACCAGTTTTAAATATTTTTGCTATATAATTAATGTCAGTGGTCCGTAAAGTCTTGAAATTCAAAATTTTTTACACTTTCCAGAGCAGACATAGGTACCTATGTAGGAACTTCTTTTTATAAAGTTACAATTAAATAGTTTTTGTACGGGATGACCTAGCTAAATGGCGGCAATCGTCTAATTATATCCTGTGTACTATACTGTAAATGCATCTACTGTGAAGAACCAAAATGACCCATATCCATTTTTAACTAAAAACAATATCCACTATCTACAAAAATATTGAAACATGTCTTGAAAGCATTGCAATAGAACATTTTGCACTTTTAAAAAATATGTAAATAGAACATTTTACACTTTTCAAAAACATGTAAATAAAACATTTTAGACTTTTCAAAAACTCTTAATTACCATTTTACGCGTGTTTCTCATTTTCTTTTTATTGACATAGCTCATTTTGACTGTAGCTTAAATTGGATATGGGCCATTTTGGTTCTTCACAGACGATATATAGTTATTAAAGTAGCAATATGGTTTAACTCGAGTCCGTTTCTGTTTAACTGTGTATTGGTAGCAGTGAGTTAACCTCGCTGCTTATTAGTGCTTATTGTGAAAAGTAATTAATTTGTCATATATTTTTAAATGTAAATAGGGTGGTGTGGCCTTCATCACAATCAAAGGAGTTCTCCGAATTTACCACAAGCAACAACAATACATCCGTCAGTCAGAGCGGAAAATAGTGGATTTTGTAGAGCCACCGCGGGTGGAAGACCCAATGATTGGGAGCGGTGACGAAATGATTTTGCCCTCAGCACTCGGTAGAGAAGTTCTTAGACATGCCAATCTCTATAATTCTTCTCCCCGCACACCTTCCACTGGGAGTGGTCGCTCTAATCCTATTCCAATTAATTCTAACTCGAATAATTCTACTAGTAATTTCCCAAATTCAAATTCTACGTCCTAATTATTATTACGCCATAATATTATTATGATGGTTATAGTTATAGTTGCAAAAATGGAACCTCTCATCGTCAGTGTATAAATATAGTGTTATCTATTATAAAATATTAAAAAGTGGATTTTCAACTTTAATTTTTAATGCAAATCAATCTAATCGTAAATCGATCTTGTATCATTATTTTGCTTTGAATTTATTACTTTAAAGTATTTATGGTCCCTATTATCACATATTATGAGTAATTTATTAATAAATTATTAAAATACTAACTCACTCATATAGTGTACAGTATATTGTATATCCAAGTCCCAGTAAAACTTTAATTAATTTTACTAAAAATATATCGTTCTATAACTCAGCACTTAAAACTCATCTTTAAGGTGAAGTTATTTAGTTGGTTAACAAGTGATAGCAATAGTAAGGGTATAACTAAATAATTTTATTTCCTTAAATTAATTTCGCTTAAACTGTATCATGTTCCCGTACCCAGAAGTTGAATAAAAAAAGGAAGTTGAAGACATTTAGTTATTTTGTAAAATTTGATGACACTTTAAACTCCTGAATTCCTGTTTGTATACACATTCAAAATAAAAACTTGTCTAAATAATATTAACTCTTATTATGTACTAAAACTTAAGTAATAATTGTATTCATATTTAATTTTTAGTTAGCCAAGATCAGCGGTGTCAGTTAAACTTTAACATGCGTTATAGTATAGTACCGTTGCAAATTACGTAAAATTACAATTATTGGTTACAAATAATATTATTATTATATTATAAATGGTGAACTAGCTATTAATACATTTTCATCTATTTTTTCGTGACACTTGTAAACATGGAATTTACTGTAAGGATGCAGCTTTGTATTAGAATTTTCGAAGTATAGAATATATAATTATGCTTACGGTACGGTTACGATCAGATCTTTGAAGTTGTTAGTATTTTGTTACAAATAGATGCGCAGAAATCGTCATTATGAATGTTGAGAAAATATCAGCGACAGAGTTGTGAAAATTTTACAACGATACAATTAATGGGAGTCCATAATTTAATTTAATCTAAAAGGGAGTTATTAGCTTTTGTATGGTTTCCAAACCGTGGTCTAATCGTTATCGTTAACATTATTATTTGTATTAGTATAAGCAGGGATAATTACGGGGTTTGAAAAACCATATATAAAATGATGTCAATGTAATGGAAGGCCATAATACACCTTATTTTAATTTATAATGATTATAATTTAAGTAATATTGATGGTAAATTAATGATCTATTATATTACGTAATACAGTAATATTGATAAATTAATGAATTACTATATTACATAACATATTACCGCAAACTTAGCATTACAGTCATTTTATTATTTATTATAGGGTGGTAGTGGTTAATGTAAGATACATAGTTAATTTTGGAAATCTCAATGTTTGACATTACTGTAGGACTTAATACTTGTATTATTTATTACCTGTCTGTGTGTAGCGTGTTATGAATAACTATTTTGAACTAAGAACTTACCTGCATCATTACATCATGTTTGATTTTCATGTTTGATTAAACGATGAGTTTATTAGGTACTGTCAGAATATCTGGAACTATTAAATTAATATTAAACCATAATAATATAATATTATATTGCTTCCCTTTGCCTTCCACGACACCACGACTTTAAGTGTTATTATAATATAGCTCTGTAAGTACCCTAATTCGTAGTTGTAAATTAGCAATTATGAATAAAAGCGCTCTAAAATGTAAATACTGACATTGTTTTCCCTCCTTCTTAATCCCTCCCCCCCCTCTTTCTCTCATCAAAAAGCTAATGCGTTTACTAATAGAGTTAAAGGAAAAGTTAGCTAATTTAATTAACTATAACTGTAGTGTAGTTTTAAACTAAAGTGTACCTATACTTTCCAACCTCACATGTCCTATGCATAAGTTTACTATTGCAAATTAGAACATTAACATGTAGTAAATACATATGTAATTACATACAACAACTAAAAGTATATGTAGTATTACGAATTAGTTTGGTGTACGGTTGAAGTAGGTAGTTATATAAGTTAATATCATGTATAGTAATCAAATATAAATAATGAATTTACTGCAATTTATTAATTACGAGGATTATGAAAACTGAGAAAACTAAAGTAAAACCTCAAAGCCTGCGATTAAGTTAACTCACCTTCAGATCACTTTCAATTTCAATATGATGCATCGCTATAATTATTATACTTCATATAATATAATGCATGATGGGATTTTTCTAATCAGCAACGGATCGAACGGTTTTTTTTTGGTTTCTGGGATGTTTTTGTTCTCACATAAAAAAGTTGTGTTTTATTTTCAAAATTGTATTAAGTTTATTAAAATTGCAATTGGAAGTATAAATGCTCTACTGTTTTAGTGGGATTCGTGATTTACCCATTTTTCAAAGAAAATTCCCCGGGGGCGAATTTCACATGACCAGTAGCGATGACTTCGAGATCTAGCCCGTATTTCTGGTTCCGGTTCCGGTTCCGGTTCCAGGACCTGTCCTTGTTCTAGATCTGGTTGCGATAATTCTTGCGGCCTTCGTCCTGATGATGGTCTCACATCCATTCGTTGTAACAGTTGTTGAAGCTTGTGAGCCGGCATATCATGTGACAACTGGGCATTTTCTAATTCTATATTGTACAGTGCTCGCTCCCGTGACCGTTCACGGCTGTTTCCATTTCGGCTCCGGTTCCGGTTCCGGTCGTCCGCCGCCCGGTTTTGAGCTTCTACTTCTACATTCTGGCCTTGGCTTCGATGATTTTGACTTGTTTGGGATGAGGGAGTATCTTGGAGCATATTTTGTAAGCATTCAAAATTTAACTGAAACATTTCCTTGGATGTCACCAAAAATTGTCTTAAATTAAGCAAAAATGGGATTCTCTCAGTGAGTCTTTTAAATTCTTCCGGAATTACGTGACCAACTTTGATGGATAATGTTGTGAGAGTTACTGGGAGTAAATGGCCATTGATGAATGTTGATCTGACTAACTTAAGACGTTGACCTTGGTGACCTTGACTTTGACTTTGACCAGTAGTAGTTTGTAACTCTAAATTATAATTATCAAACTTGAGATATCTCAGTTGCGTACAATATTGAAATTTCGAAAAATCGTACACAAGTTCATTGCCATTTCCTAGTTCGCCAACTTTAAGCAGCCTTATTTCATGGTCGTGTTGGTGTTCCGCTGTGAAATTCGAACCGGTACCTGCCCCGGTACCACCAACACCACTGATTTTGCTTTTAAATTCGAGTTCGTGTTCGGAATCGGAACTACTACTGCTGAAGTTGTCCAGGTTTTCCCAGTCAGATTCAAAAAATGGAACTATTCCAAATGTTTTGATAGTCCAGATTGAGCTCCAACAATTTTCGATGCAAGAGCCGAATGCTGTACATAATTTAATGTAATTATTCCAATATTTTTCTTTTCGGAGCGTTTCTTCGCTGCCTTTTGGGTCGCAGGTCAATGGAGAGGTCAAAGGAGAGGTCACATTTTGTGTACTTGAACTTGGAGGAGATTCTTCGCAGCAGAAATTTTCAAGGTTTCTTTGACATTTGAGTAGATGGTGAATACCCAGCGTTTGATTTCGAATTGTTAAATACTTTAATTGAATATTTTCTAAGTCACGTAAGGTCATTTCTGTTGACACTTCCCCCGCCTCCCCTACCACCTTTTCTTGTAGGTTTTTTGAAATTGAAAATTTTGAACCGAAATTCACTTCTTCGCGGTCGGTATAAAATTCTAAAAAATTCCTGCTTAATTTGAGATCTCTTAAATTAGCCGCGTTTTTGTTAATAAACTTGACAAATGTTAGAGGGCTTAAGGGGTAGGACTTGGTACCATACTTAAGATTAACTTCATTTAAGTCTTCAGGGTTGGTTTGGACACTATTACCATTTTCATTGACAGTATTGGTCCTTCGTAACCTCGTTCCTGACAGGTTATTAATTTCAAGACTTGAGAGTGAACCTAATTCCGTCGTATTTGTGAGAAAGTCAAAGAGGAGAAGCTCACTTCGGGTCAGCGTCCCATCTTCTGCGGAATTGATGAGTTTTAAATAGACGAGGCGCGGGGCAGTAATCAAGTTTTCATTTCCTGGTTCTGTTAATAAACGTAATTGTTTCTCAAGGAGGAGGGAAGGGATTGCCATATTTTTAAAATCCCATTTATTTGGATTATATTCATCCAAGGAAATATTTCGAAATTCTAGGAATTCCAAGTTTTCAAGATATCGTAAGGCTCCCATTATATTTTTGAGTGACGTCATACCTTATTGAAAAAAACGAAATGTATACTTAATTTACACGTGTACTTTTTTAGGCTGCAATCAATCAAAATATTTAAATCAAATAGGAATTTTGTAAATGACCATAGTTAGGATTCTGAATGAGAAAAAAGAATTACCAATAAAAACGACTTTCCAAACTTGCCTTGCTTTAGACTGGAAAAATATAGAAGAGATTTTAGCAAAATAATTATCGATTCGAATTGAACTTAATGCTAGATTTCGATACTGGTTTTCATAGTCGCCGTCCCGTTCAATTAGTGCACATGCCATGTTTTTTTTTCCACTTGATTTCTTGATTCTTGTTACAGGATACAGATTTCTTATTGGATTCGTGTTTTTTTCTTGTTTAAGCCAAACTTTGTATATGGTTTGGTCTAGGTTTGATATGGGTGTTAGGTAGGTTGCTTTAAAGGTTGATTTCCTGATCTTGTGATAAAGTATTAAACCTGAAATAAATTGCTTGTTAATTAATAATGTTCATAAATTAGTAAAAACAATAAATACGTAGACACATCAAGTTACGTGTTACGTTTGTCTTGCGTCTTTGTTTAGTGATAAGTTACTGATAAGCATACAACTTTTTTAACTCTTTTCCAGGTGGTCTATATTCTATATAGTGGTGAAGGGTTTTGTTCTAATTTGCATTTTTATTGAAATAATATTCAAATAATATTCAAATTGACTTCTGATTGTGCTGCGTTATGTTAAGGTTATGGTTAACTTAACATTACGTGCGCCAGGTCAGATCCATAGGCAGTTTTTCTGTCATGTTGTCCAGTAAAGATTTTTTTAATTTTCCTGGTTTGAATATTTTTGACTAATACAAAATAAAACGAAAAAATGGAATAAATTAATAATTTATTATTAGGAATAAAATTATTAGTAACAATCCTTTTCATAACAATTTCTATACGGGCAATCAAAGTTTACTACTTTCTTATTATTAATTTCCTGCGTAACGCCAACGAAAAATGAACCGTAGAAAAACAGTGCAGTACACAGTGCAGGGTGCTGCTGTAACTATAGGTGTGGGCTATATAGTGTGAATATTATTATGGTGATTTAATCATGCTCTGAATTTTTAATGAAATTTCTATATCGCTGCTGAAGAATATAAAATCGCCTATCTCAAATTCTTATTGTACATTGTAAAACGGCAATACCATAATATATTACACAAATCGTCTGTGAAGAACCAAAAGGACCCATATCCATTCGTAGCTAAAAACAATATCCCCTATCTACAAAAATACTGAAACATGTCTTAAAAGCATTTAAATAGAATATTGAGCACTTTTAAAGAATATGTAAATAGAACATTTTACGCTTTTCAAAAACGTGTAAATAGAACATTTTACAATTTTCAAAAACTCTTAATTAACATTTTACGCATATTTCTCATTTTGTTTTTTATGACACAGCTCAATTTGTTTTATATCTATAAATGGATATGGGTCATTTTGGTTCTTCACATACGATATCTACAATTTATCACTTAAAAAAAGTTAGCAAAAAATGAATCGCATTATTTCTCAAGTCAAATTGAGGTTGATTGTCGATGTCTCGACATGCAAAATACAAATATAGGGTTAAATAATATCAAAGATATAAATAATATAGGTGAAATTTAAAAACTTGCCTTTAAATGTATAGCGTCATAGTTAAGACTATAAGTATGGGATTTGGAGTTTTCGCTATTACAATTTAGAAACTCTAGTAATTTGTAATAATTTTATACGTATGTATACATGCGTTGACTTCTACCAATAGTATAGAGCTTTTTAGCAGTTATATTGCTATAACTCTAATATAAGCAAATTCGAAGTCAATTCTATAGCTATAGCTCTGATGATGTTTGATCGTGGTCAGAATTTCAATTCAGTCTAAATTAAAACACAGTCAAAAATGATATAACATATTGTAATTTGGATAATTTATCAATCTTTCAGACTTTTTGACTAGCCATAGCACTCATACTCATCATTGGCGGAGAGATCATACACACATCGATAATACTAAAATGTATGTAGGTTAATTTAGTACGCCCATATGCCTATCTATGGCCGGTCTATGCCTATCTATGTGAGTAGTCCGAAAGCACTTTGTCCGAAGTCTTTAGTCCGAAACCCGTAGTCCGAAAGTCTTTTGTCCGAACGTCTTTTGTCCGACAGTCTTTTGACCGAACGTCTTTTGTCCGGCAGTTTTTAGTCCGAACGTCTTTAGTCCAACACCCGTTGTCCGAAATAAAATTTACTAAAGCGAGAGCGTAGTTACCCTTTA
>JAQFZE010002687.1:0-14032 GCA_034695245.1 Dicyrtomina saundersi | reverse complement strand
CTGTGAATTTCGATTCATGCATGCACTAAAAAATGTGCGTATCTGCTTATGAAGAACCAACTAAGCATAACAAGTATTTATAATAAATTGAAAGTGTTTGCGTATATAATTATAATATGGACATACGTGTTTTAATGTTATTTTAGGAAATGGAGTTGTTGTGCATCTACCGGGTCTTTTTGAAGAAATTTACAAGAATGAAGCCAAAGGACTGCTTGATTGGAAAAAAAGGTTAATGATCTCAGATCGGGCGCATCTCGTTTTTGACTTCCACCAGGTAGAACATTAAAATGGGAACATTGAAAGATTAAATATATTAAAAATGATGAATTACATCTTAATTTGATGCAATGCGATTTTGTTTTTGGTAGAGTGTTGACGGTTTACAAGAAGCTGAAAAGGGTCCAACAAAGATGCTTGGGACAACCAAGAAAGGGATTGGACCAACGTACGCATCCAAGGCGAGTCGTAATGGGATCAGAGTTGCAGATCTCCTCGGGGATTTTCAGTTGTTTTCGGAAAAGTATGTTACGTGTTCCCTCGTAGTTTGATGAGTGTTGAATAGAAATTACAGAAAACTCACATTTTTTGTTTTTGTGGACATTTTTCTTGATGTCCGTGCATTTCGTGATTGGGCCTATCCAATTAAAATTTGTTATTTAAAAAAATGTTTTGGATGGGCCATTAAAAAAATTCAAACAAAAAAAAAAGCGAATTGGTTCGAAATTGGCATGGGTATGTCTAACTTCAGATTCAAGATTCTCGTGGAGGCCTATAAGAGGATGTTCCCCTCACTTGAAGTTAATGTGGAGAAGGAGTTGGAGCGATACAGGGAACTGGCAGAGCAGGTAAGTTACAAGAGCAACTTAAAAAGTATACAGAATTATGCTTCAACCTATTGAGCCCCATGAATTATTGTCTTACAATGTCAACCATGAACAATCATCGAAAGTTCCGAATTTTTATCTCGCGGAAGATAAGTCTGGTTGTTTCCATTTTATTTTACAATATTTGGATTGATGTTGATTTCAATATTCATGCATATTATAGTGAGTATTTCTTTGTTCATGTTTATATACTGTCAGAGTCAACTGTGGAATTGATAGAATGTTTTACTGTAATTGTCAACTCCCCCTGTATTTTAGGTGAGACCCATGGTGACAGACACTGTCTATTTTCTTCGATCCATGCTTCGGAGTAATAAAAATGTTCTTGTGGAAGGCGCAAATGCTGCTATGCTTGACATCGATTTTGGTATGATTCACTAATGTGATTTTTAGTACTTACTAACCCTATCGTATCAAGGCTATCTTTTTTCAGTTATTTTCGGTATTAAATTGTTTCGTGTGAAACTTCCATATTAGGTACATACCCGTTCGTGACATCGTCCAATTGTAGCATTGGTGGGGTTTGCACGGGCCTCGGATTACCTCCAAAGAATATCGGCGATGTGTACGGAGTTGTTAAAGCTTACACTACTCGTGTGGGTGATGGTCCATTCCCCACAGAGCAGTTAAATGTAAGTAATTCTTCTTTCTCATCGTTTGTTCAAGAAAAGTATGCTCGTTTGTATAGTTCTCTGGAAATATCTTGTAGAGTTTTTGTATGTTAGATATAATAATACAAATAGATATGTTAATTAAATGAAATTAATGGCGCTAATGCAGGAAGTTGGAGAGCGTCTTCAAACTGTTGGAGCAGAAATCGGCGTTACAACCAAAAGGAAGCGACGATGTGGTTGGTTGGATATTCCGCTACTTCAGTATACTACTACTGTGAATGGTTACACAGGGTAAAAATAGGACGTTTACTCACCTCTTTTGATCGCAATTTATTTATTATGAGTGAAATTTTATTTGTGCTTGATTAATCACTTATTTGTTTTTTAATTTGTCAAATAGACTTGCTATCACAAAACTCGACATCTTGGACGAATTTGATGAAATCAAAATCGGAGTTAAGTACAGATTATATGGGAAGGACATTGAACATTATCCTGCATCCGAAGCTGAGCTTCGAAATGTTGAGGTAACTAGTGCTACATCCTTACGTTGAGTAGTCTGAATGGAGTTACATTTGTATTAGACAATGTGCGTATAAGCAGCTAATTTACTGAATTTAATGGTCTTAGGTTGTTTACGTCACCTTGAAAGGTTGGAAGAAAAGTATAGCCGCCGTTCGTAAATTCGAAGATTTGCCTCCTGAAGCAAAAACATATTTGAAGTACATTGAAGAATTAGTAGATGTTCCAGGTAAATATTCTTATTATCCCTCCGTGAATTCAATGTTCGGGTCTCGTTTTAACCAGCGGTTTCAAAAAAACTTGATTTCACTGAACCATGCTCAGTATCCTTAAACACATGTACAAATAATTTCCGTTTGTAGAAAATATAATAGGCACGTATTTCTAATTTAATTCCTGCGAAAGTGCGAACAATAATTTAATGTTTTGCATATTTTCTTTGCTTTAGTTAAATGGATTGGAGTGGGAAAAGGTCGAGAAGCTATCATTCAAGTATATGAATAAAATATCAAGACTTTTTGCACAAACTACGTAGAATATAAAAGTAATTATATTTGGATTTGTGTTCCTCGTAATTGTAATTCTCTTCCCAGCGACTTGAACATTCAAGATCGGGTCAAGAACTACAGACCCAGCACAATTTCTGACAAGCTAAAAATGTGTTGTACATGCGATTGTTCTTCAATTGTATTACCTTCAGTACATATTATATTATATATACATGGATACACTTGAAAGATTAATATTTTATCTTTATACCACAATTGTCGTTATACTACTTCAATATTATCAATATATATAATTCTAGTTAAGTTAGTGGTAACGTTGATTATTATTATTGTTAAAAAATTCTATGAAACATCTTATATGCCGTGCATCCGTTTGGCTGGCCATCGTTAAAGAACGATCGAAAATTGTTTATTATAAATACAGTTTATTGACTGTTTCCCTATGTGACACAAAGCTACCAAGTGAATGGGCTTTGAATTTGAAAATTATTCCTTCCCTCATTGTCTGGGATAGTTTGCAAATTGTATGGAGGAAAATGTAATTTTGCACTTTTTAATCATTACATTACGAATGGTCATGAAAAATATGCAGCGCAGTGTTACAGATCTTAAGAAGAGTTTAATATGTACCTACTACCTATACTGTACAGATAAATGCTCTCAGTACTTTTACATCTAGTGTTCTTAGAGTTAATAGAGCTGAAATTTTAATGCAGGCTAGATAGCAAAAGTGGTTGGTTTGTATTGCAGCCAATTTTTTCCTTGACTTAAAACGCCGATGCAACTTTTATTTCAAAGCAATGTATGTATTTCTATGTAAAATTTCGTCGCAGTCAGAAGTACTTACCCTCTCTCTCCCCTAAGTTATATATAATTATTATTATTAACAAATATTTTGATACTAGTACAAGTTTGAAATTGGTTTAGTGAGTAATAATAGTAGCACTCTCAGTAGTAGTAGTTGAGTAAATTCTTGTTAGATCATATTTGTTAATTGCGGAAATAGTTTTATTGGAATTGTGATTATTATTTTCTTTGTAATGGAAATGTACCTAAGCAAATTTTTGGAAATGTAACTGATGAAGAGTATTATATAACATCAAAATAAAAATAAATTATTGTTGTAAAAGGAAATTTCTCCAGCCTTTGGCTTGTAGATTTATGTAAAACTTGAAGTATTAATAAATGGAGTAAAACAAATAGGAATTTCCAATTCCATGTCTAAATTTAAAGTATGATTTTTTGATCAATTTTAATTAATTCCATATTGCTTTTTAAATGCCTAATTTAATTTAACAACATTTAGTAATAATCTAGTTGAGAATGCAATATATGCAGATTGCAAGCATATGAAGCAGTTATATGTTTTTTCTAAATTTTCAGTGTGCGTATTTATATAGATTTATGACAGTAGTTTTGATTCCTTTTAATGTATTTGCACAACGCTCATACAATTGAGGCATACAATATGTGTACATTTTACATAATCATTAAGTTATAAAATGAATTATGTACGTATGGCAGCATTTTCATTTACATCGTTCGGTAGAGCATACGGATTCTCTCCAAATATTACGAGAATAAAATATAATTATTGGCACAGTAATGCTGTGTGTGTTTTTGATCTAGGTCAATGAAATTAGTACATATAATTATTATAGTTTATACTTCTTGTTTTAAACGAGAATAAGACCCTAAAGTTTCAAAACTGAGATATTTCGTGTGTTTGATGTTTAGATGCCTCTCATTTTCAATATCAATATCGTGGAATACATTACTATTAAACTGTTAAATAGAATTTAAATTAGATGAGCTGTGAGACGGTTAGTTTCTTTACCATTGTTGTGTCGTGAGTGTAATTTATTATTTAAAATTAAAGTAATAACAGTTTTAACTTTTTTTTGCATATCTTCGTCATAATTATATTTTTAAACATAACGATAACAAGGTTAAAAGAAGGTTGACAGGTAGTTTTTGGGTTCAGGTTGCATGAAGGAACACAATTTATTTTTTTGGAACTCATCTTTCATTTTCATTTCATGTTGAAATCCGTAAAATTTTAGTGATTTTTGCCAATTTTACTGAATGGTATTATCATCATTGTTATTATTATTATCGAGAACTAATTTTTTCGTCAAATCACGCGGTACAATAAATTAAATCAAAATAACAGCTACATACACAGGTGATGTATAGTCTGCTGTTATGTAACACTAATAGTATTCAACTCACACAGTAAATAAGAATTAGAACAGTTGTCAATTACAGTAAATCCTAAAAGTCCTACATTTTTAGTATATATCTGCCTTGGCATTGGCGTACTAGTTATGTACAGTTTTAAATAAGTATTTATATTTTTTGAGTATAACATTAGTATACTTCACATTATTATTTGTTGCTAATTATTTTTAGCAATTTATTTTTTAAACTCTCACATACTGACAATCAGAATTGAGGACACAACATTTTAATCAAGAACTAAAATGGACTCTGCTTCAAGACTAGTTTTGAAAATAATGATAAAGTTTGGACGACATAATCTCTCGACACAAAATAAATTATGTTATTAGTCATCGCAGCTAACAACTTTTATCTTTAATGGCTATTCAAAATAAATTAAAAGAATTGAAATCATTATCCAAATTCTTATAGGCTCCTTTTCATTTTCATATTTTACTTTATACACGAATTTTTTCGATCTTTTTTTTTATTGTTACTATAAACAAATAGTAATTCAATCTCTGTTGAACTGTATTTATTTATTACTAAATAGTACGATCTAAAATTATATCTGAGTACATATATAATAATATAATTATAATTATTATCGAATGGCTAACTTTTATATATGTTGTTGTGTAGTTTGAAAGGTACTTATTTTACATGTAGTCTGTTGCCGTCAATGTTTTGAGAATGAGAACTTGTTATGGATTTAAATTTCAGAAATTAAGTTGCATATTATATATTATGGTAAACGTACAAGACGAGTCACAGATCAAAATACGTTAAACAATACGCTACGCCACACACACAAAACATACACATGCTTCACAATTATTATGTTCATGTTGTCACTATATAGATTCAGTTCCAATTTATATGTAATATGTTCCCAAAAATGTTTCGTACAATGGTCATGGCACACGAAAAAGAATGCAGTTATATTAACACCATTTTTCGTATTGGATCAAGTAGTACTATATGTATATTATAGAACAACACAACTACAGTGTCAAGGGTTAGTTTATATCATAGTGATTAAAAGTCACAATCACCGATTATTGCACTTATCACTATAAAAATCCAATTTCAACATTGCAATCTCAACACATTTGAAAGTAGAATTTTTCACAATTTTTATACAGTTAATTATTGATACACGAAACTCCTTATTTCAAATCCAAATAGTCGATGTAGTCCTTCAAGCTGCCATTTGATTTTGTTCTCCGAGTTTTCTCGTCTGTGTAGATGTAGTGCATTCAGTGCATAGTACATACGCATACTGTATTACGTCTGCAGCTCGATTATGTTTTAGACTTAGGAAGACAACACGAACGTACAATTATATATTACATTCCATTTTCCATCTCAGTTTTCAATTGACAAGAAATCCGAATTTTCCATATATTCCATGGTTAGTATAAAAACAAACTATAACAAAGAAGTTATCTTTGTTAATCTCGAATTGTTTCAATAGTGCAACTCATATCTAACCAACACCATCACTCATTCCACTTCCGTCTTCGAATTCTATCATGGTTAATTCGCATATTAAGAGAATAAGGCAGGCAGGGCTAAGTAGTATTGGTTACTCTGCTGAATTACATTACAACAGTGTATAACCTCTGATGTTACCAACAATATTTACTGATTAATATTGTTAGCGGTTTTGATTTCTTGGTTTTTATTTATTTTTTAAATTTACTTTTGTGTATACGTGAGCGTGGAGTTAAACAGACGAGAGAAAAAATGGGACTGAAATTTAAAGGTGATTTTACAAGATGCTGCTACCATCATCATGTTGAAGAAAAACAAATAAAAACTTCTATTTTACATATCTGACTCTCCATAGAGAGCCGTGGAAAAAGACATGTAGTCGAGGGCACCGGGGATTGCTCCTGGTCCTTTAAATGGAGTCATTCGCTGGATACAATATTCTGCTTGGTCTGGGGGCAATTCTCTGCGTAATTCGTCGGGTAAGATGTAGGGCTGAAAATGAAAAAAAATGGATATTACAATCTTTGTATGAGAAATAACTACGTATTTTCTCTTAATAAAATTTTTTCAGTACTTATAGTTGAATAATTATTATTATCAAGTAAAACTGTAAAAGCCAATCACCTTGTCACCAGCAAGTATTCTGAAGGAGTCAATAACTTGCTCGGCCGTGTCAACATCAGTTGATTCCCTTGTCATAAAATCAAGGAAAGCGTCGAAGTGAACGGAGCCTGAATTATTTGGATCAACAACAGCCAAAATACGTTGGAAGTCGATGTCACCCTGAAAATTCACATTACATTTATTACTGATGTTGAATGGTTAATAGTAAAATTTGCATACTGTTTATTATATTGACATTACTATAAATTGTCGATTTTATTACCTGTCGATCTTTTCCGATAGAATAGCCCAAGGATACAAGACAAGACTTGAATTCATCCTTTGCCAATCTTCCAGTACGGTTCTTGTCAAAGTGGTTAAAGCTACTTCGGAACTCGTTCAATTGTTCCTAATGATAAAATTCGTCAATAATAAGAGCAACGAGTTTACCGTCTAAAGTTGGTCGCAATTTACTACACATAAGAATTATAAATATTAAAGAAATACAATCGTGACAGTATAGATTAGTCTTACCTGAGTGATTCCCTTAGAGTCACGAGTCAGAATTTGATTTTCCACTTCATTGATATTCCTATTGATAGACGTAAGGAGTTGTTCCCATCCGACGCGGAGTGTTTCCATTGTGTACTGAGTGTAGCGATTTTCAAAGATCATTCCTTCTTGAACAGCTTGGTGAATCTTTTCTAAATCTTCGATATTTGTCTTGTATGCATTTACTCCTTGTTGGTATTCTTTAAGGCGATGAAGCTGATCCTCTAAAGAACCTTGAAGTCCCATTCCAATAGCTGTCACAGCATCCATTTGGCGCTCGATCCAGGGGCCAATTTGGTTGGACTTTTCAGCGAATTGCCTTCTTAACATCTCGTTGTCTAAGGAAAATGACACGTGTACGATGTACAATTATTTATTCACCCATCAGTACGCAATTAAAGAAACTACAATCTCTAAATCCACACCCTGGGAATTCATACGAAATGTAAATCATAATCCATTTTACCATGGGCTTATGTACTTACTTTGTTGTTTTCTAAATTCAGTTTGAAGCGTGGCATCCCGCTGAGGTAC
Organism: Dicyrtomina saundersi; assembly: GCA_034695245.1. Lineage (NCBI taxonomy): Eukaryota > Metazoa > Arthropoda > Collembola > Symphypleona > Dicyrtomidae > Dicyrtomina > Dicyrtomina saundersi. Next base: position 6,094 of record JAQFZE010002687.1, on the reverse strand, counting down.
TAACTGCCTAACTTCTCCCCATTTCTTTGAAAGAGTCTGCAGAAAAGTTTACAATAATTAAGATCATTATTAGGTTTTGAATTATGATTGAATTAATCATAAATCACCCCTACATTTAACATGTTAATTACATAGTGTACCTGAAGTTGTACTTCCAGTTCCTCTTTTAACTATGTTACCCGCAGCATGTTAATTGTGAAATAAGCATCATATTTAAACTATACGTATAACGTATGTACCCTAAACCATTATATTTGCACAATTTGTTTTAAACCTACATTATTTAAATTATCAAGCTGCAGTTCTGCATAACAGAATTTTGCATTCGGTTGAACAAGAACTATTTAAAACTAAAAGGTATGAAAATATGTGAGGATGTAAGGAATTTTGTTTACGTTGGCAGTCAACGTGGTGTAGGGATTCTCAAGACCGCCCGGAACTTGGTACTTCTGAGCAATGCTCTCCACTTCCTTCACTAGGGAAACAATGCTATTATATTCTTTGTCGGCCTCTCCCAGGGTTGCTTTGAACTGCTCACAGAATACGACAACTTGATTAGCATGATTAATTACTATACGCGAGTTCCTTTGACTACCCGATGCCATGTTCCGACCAGAATAAATTAACTTTCGAAACGCACCGACGTGGATATTTTTACGCAAGAGACCGAGAATAAAGAATACAAAGAAAGCGACACACACATCATATTCAATACTAACCTGATTGTGAGCATCGATCAATCCTTGGATTTCCTCGATAGTATGGACAATAAACATATCGACCAAATCTTCACTTGTTCCATCCAGCCAATTATTGAATGGCTAAAAACATTTTTAATTATTGTCATTTCAGGCAGTAAAAATGTATTTTCATACTAATTGCGACACGGAAAATTAAAAAAAACTCACAGCAGCTCTTTTGGCAAATTCCAGATGAAGGGTGTCAATCTTTTCTAGAATCTTCTCAGTCTCATCTAAAGCTAGCCGTCTCTTCTGTGTGAGTGTGCCGAGCCGATCCCATTGGTCGCAAATTCGTTGACACCGCGCATTTACTGAGACACTGTCGTGATAATCCAGTGCACTACAATCGGAAACACATCAACACGTTGTACAAATCATTACAAACCTGGTAAAATGCAGCAAATGCTAAATTTAAACAGATTCAACACTGCGACTTATAAGTTTTTCGTCTTATAATAAAAATTAAATTAAATCATGTCATACTTGAGTTCATGAGCGATAGCAGCGATTTGTTCGACGCGATCTTGATGAGCAGCCAGGTCTGATTCGAAAGCTTCATGTTTCTTTTTCAAAGCCTTCAGCTCATTCAATTTGCAATGACGGAAATCTTGACTTTGCAGCATTTCCTCTTTTCCTTTAGTCCATTCTTCGTGAATGTCCGCCTTGTGCTTAAATTTCTGAGCCAAATGTTCCAATCTCTCTAGCCTTTAAACAACAAAGTAACTCGATCATTTTTTAAATATATCAAGCAGATTTGGAGAAGCAATAAGTATCACTGTTACTATCTCGAAACTAGAACCACGCTTACAATATATATTATTATATAATTTATTACCTCATCATTTCAGCTAGAAGCCACTCTTCGAATGATTTCTCAGCTGTTTCCAAACCCTTCCACGAGTTAGCGATATCCTACACATACAAAATTAATTTGACGTACATTATTGCAACGAACCGGCATTCGGTAATTTTAAGCAATTTGTATATTTACCTTATAGATAGGCAACACAAGTCCAGGAATAATATAAATTTATAAAATAAAATTTTAACTACTTATCAATACCAATAACTATTTTCTCTACCCAACAGTAATTGGTTGTACGTCTGTAGGTAATTGTAAATGATAACTACTGTAAAGTTCCAAATAAAATAGCTCAAATAGAGGCCGGATCTCTAATAGAGGCCGGGGATGGCGGCAATAAATTACAATACAAGCCGGGTCTCCGCCATAAGGGGTAATGCTACTTTATTCAGCTCAAACATTTGTATTTTAAATAGAAACCGGGTCTCTAATACAAGCCGGGTCTCCATTGTACATAGGGGGAACTGGGCTCTGTTTTAAATAGAAGGCGGGGGCTTTTATTTGGAGCTTTAAGGTACATGCCAACAACTGAGTATCTTAATATCCCGTCTCTATGGGGTATTTCTAAGTTGTCGCCAATAGCGTTATAATTTTACTATGCTACAACCCATAAAGGGCGAACAAAATGTACTTCTAAAGACTGAATGCAAAAAAAAATCCCTTACCGAAACCATCTTTCCTTCAGTGGGCATATAAGCAGGACGGTTGGACAACCTGAGTTTCGTTTGCAGCGTGTTGAAGTTTGTTTCCAGCTTAGCTTTCTGTTCCACACGTGGTGGCTTATGCTTCCTCCGGTATGTTCGGTACTCTTCCAATTTCTTTTGCACGGAAGCCAAAGAATTATCAGTTTGGCGGCTATTAAGCCAGGGCATCGTTCGTCGGATCCATTCTAGCAGCTAAAAATTGCATTAAATATTTGGAACCAGTCAATCATTGATAATACACCTCATTCACACATGCATTATCTACTGACATTTTCTACATGTAGTGATACACTAATTAGATATTAATTTCTGCATTTATAATTTCTTACATCACTGGCGAGTCGCTCATACTCTTCCATCAATCGCTCGTTTTCTTGATTTACTTTCAATACTTTGCAGATTCGATTAGCAGCGGTCTCAGCCTATAAATCCATAGAAATTCTCAGTTTTTCACAAACAAAATAGGCGAAGCAAGATTCAAGTTTTTTAGTTCATTAATTCGTTAAAGCATTAAATATCAAACAGAAATACGCTGAGGAACTTGACAATAAAGCCATTACATTTACATTTACATTTAGAAATGATGAAAATTTTACAAAAAACATTTTCAATCAATTTATTTTTGAAATTTCTTTGTACCAGGTCAAAATAACTCGTTTACGTATTAATACATATATACAAAAATACAATAAAGATGCATAAACTTTCAATAAAAAAAATAGATTAATTAACAAATATTAAGTTAATGCAGCGCGGACAATAGTAGGTAGGTGCTTGTATTTGGATTTTGTATTATGTTACCTTTTGGGCACCAGAAAAAGAATGGTAGTACGTTGAAACATAAGTCATAACGGCACGCTCATCTGGCATGGCAGAATTGGCCATATCTGCACACAGGGGGTTAAAATAATGCATTGTCTCATGCGATTAATCGGGTCAAAACCAAATCAAAATCAATCATTCAAAAATAAAAACAACAACAGCGTCAACGCTAAAACTAGAAACTTACTATTACCATTGCTTACATACTAGTACGTATATATTAGTTGTCATCGAACTCAAAACAAAACTGTTATCGTTATCGCAAACGCAATTCTATGATTATGATTGTGAGACGTAAATAGTATACAAAACAATAACAATGCCAATGCATTCCATCAATCTGACATCTAGTCTCTTCAGTTTAGGCTCACAAGTCTATACACCGAGTACAGCCACAACTTCCGATACTGCTTATTCCCCACTTTCACCCATCGGTGCCATTTTTTCTATAAATTTAAATTTTTAATTCATCTAAATTTTGTATCGATATCTGTGCATTACTGATTTCAATTCGCACCAAATGATTGAATGCTTTAAATCCAATATAATGTACTATTTATTTACTGAACACATGTTATTATTATTCAGTAATTCCATTCAAAGCAGTTCAGACAGCGATTCTGTACTTAATTCATTATATTAAGTTCACAAAGTTATGTGACTTCAGCGAAATTTGTATATTTCGGCCACAAATGGAAGACTTGTTTGAAAGTCGGCAGTACGTAATAGTTACTTTGTACAATTATATACAACCAAATACTTATGCAGTTATTATTATTAGAAGCTCGAAAGAACAAGTTGTTAATGTTAATTTCACTCTTTTTGGAGGATTTTTAAAACCTGCACACAATTGGACACTAAGACCAACAATGTCGTGGACTACAATTACCTGTTGGGCACCTTGGAAAGCATGATAGTAGCAAGATACATAAGTCATAATAGCACGCTCATCTGGTTTCGGCGTGTTGATTAAATCTGTCAGGAACAACGATTATCATTTGATAATATGGCACCATTTATATTTTTAAATTTACAATCAACTACTTTTAGTGCTTTTACAGTAGTCCTGTATGTCTGCAACTTTCGTGATGAAAACTTGAGAAAGTTATGCACAAAATATTAAAATCAAATATCCAACTCGAGCCAATTAATATTGTAGTATATCCTTTCCGAAAGTAATACTTCGCTTAGCTCGATTAATAATCGGCTGCAATCTCGACAAATGCGCCAAGGGGCAAATAAAAGGATAGCAGCAATAAAATTCGTTTCCACTTGAATTCAATGCTAACCCAAACCCTGAAATTCAAACCTAAACTTCCCCAACTACTAAGAAGTTCCAGCTATACAAAACCTGCTAATCAATCATTATGATTAAAATTTTACGCCGTAGGCATTTAACCACTGCTATGACTCAGTATTTTAACTACTATTGCATTTGAGGGAAAATTACAATGAGTAGAAAATATTAATTATATTTGTAATCTGTAATTGGTACTCTATTTTATGTGGCACTGATAAAACACTTTTGACGATAACTCGTATAGCTAGTGGTTTAATTTATAAAATACAGTTCTCAACTCAACCGTTTTGAGATCCACAGATCAAAATACACAATACATAATTTACAGCTTACTAATTAATAAGGCGGAGTATATACTTATAGCAAAGTAGTATATATATACTGCATGTTTGTATTTGACAACAATATATTAACAAACCGAACTCTACTATAAAAGTAGCGTAAAATGTATAGATGTATTCAAATTTTCATTTTTATTAGAGTAAGGCATTACCTTCGGGGTCCAACATGCGAGGGATGTCAAGATACTTCTCTGCAACATCAAAGGCAGTATTTAAATTCTCCAGAGGGTTATCCTGGAATTAGATAATGTATAGTTTTACTAAGCAAATAATTTTTTAATTACATTTTTAAGCATTATAAGTTTGCACATGTAAGTCATATTGCAACGATAAAAACAAATAAAACGTTCGTTGCAGATATAATATTAAAATTAAGATCCCCTTAAATCATAACTTTGATTGGCTTCAGTAAAGGAATTCAAAAAAGCTTTTTCATACAATTTAAAGCAAATATATTATAATTACCTTGGACAATTTAGAATAGTCAATGAGGTCGGGACGGTGACGGTGAATCAAAGCGCAGAAAGCCAAGCCGTCCTTGAAGCTATACAAAAGCAATATAAAACAAAACGAGAAATTAAGTAAACTTGAAGCTACAAATCTGGGGTTACAGCTAATGTTCCACCATTCTCATTTTTGATTTCAACAAGTACACGTATATTTCACAAGACATGGACAGGATTTGAAGACAGGACGTTAAATTGTGCTGACTTACCTGAGATGGAAGTTTTGGACGTTGACATTTTTATAGGGTGCTGTTTTTCGTTGACACCAAAGAAGAAGTCCTTCCTTAGCAGTCATCTCCTCCACAGAGATATCTTGGATGGCAAAGCGAAGAATAATGGTCCAAATCATACCCAGGGTCATTTTCAAGTTCCCGTCAACGATTTCTATTAGACCAGGAAATAAGCGTCAGTTTCCCATTCAATACAAAAGCTTAACATCCTACAATAACTGTATGTATTACTAATGCATGGGAATTGAAAAATTGTGTAAAGGGTAACAATTTATTATTACGATATTTCTAGCTTAAAAAAATAGTAGTTTTATCAATGCATTTTTAGTTTACAACATTAATTGTACCTTCAGCTCCGATAGAAACGAGCTTGACCCCCTTGCTTGCGATGTAGTCAAGCGCCTTGTTCACATTTGCAATTTTGTGAAACCTCATCTTGCCTCTGTCAGGCTTTGGCAGTGTTTCCCCTGAGATAACCTCAAGGAGTAACATCAACTTGAGTCCATTGCGGAAGTCTTCCTCGATGTTGTCGATCGCAGTTCCGGCCTTCCTCAAATGAGAATTGCACCATGCTGTGAACGTCTACAAG
>JAQFZE010002686.1:0-14040 GCA_034695245.1 Dicyrtomina saundersi | reverse complement strand
CCCCCGCCCTTTACTGCCAATAGACCTGCAGCCCTTAAAATTCCTCCGAAAATAAAGATAAGTCCACTTTGAACAATTAAAGATGATGGAAAAGGCAGTTAAAACCAGATTCTTTAAAATGAGTTTAATTACGTTAGTATTAACTTTTAAGAGTTGTCTACAATAGATAAGTAGTAAAATTTATTCAAATATTGTATATTGCATTTTAGAAAAGGCATTGAGTATCGTGTATTTTGCACTTTCAAAATCACCTAATTGGCATGTTTTGCACTTTAAGGAAAATAGAAAAAATGTTGCAGTTTCTATACTTTCCAAAATGGGAAAGGTAGTATATTTTTCACATCAAAAAAAACCTAATTAAAATATTTATCGTTTTTAAAAAGGTCCAAATAGCTTCATTTGCACTTTTAAATACAAATAAAGATGAAATAAATTCAGGTAGGTGCACTTTGCATTTTGCATTATTTAAATTTTTACTATTTAACTTTTTAAAAAGTAACAAACAACTTGTGATTTTTAGATGACCCAAAAACTGAAAAAAGTCTTTTTTTGTATGTACTTTGACCAACATTTGAATAGAATACAATTCTTTAAAATTTTAGTTTTTAGCTTTGATTACACAACAAAAGATTGTTATATTTTGAAATCATGTTCGCATTTTCTAAACTTTTTTCGCATACTTTCAGAATGTTAGCTTACACCAAAAAGCGCTCCATCTTCTTTAGGAATTCAAAGACGTAGGGTGTCCTGGGGAAAAAGCGAATGTTGAACCAGAAAGTGACGTCATAGTCTTTGAGGGGCGAGGTGGGAAAAATGGCGAAGGACTCCGCCCTCTCAATCAAAACCTCTTTCGGGTTGTCTATCCCACTTACCCGTATTTTGAGCGGACTGTTCACGGGGTACTTCTGCTCCGCCGCTTAAGCACCCTGCAGCCTCTGGAAGAAGTCGAAACACTCGGAAATAACTTTTTGAATGCATTTTCTTGAGGTCAAAATGGCACCTCCATTCTCTGCGAGCCGAAGCGTCGTCGGCTTCACGTACAGCAGCATATTTTTTGAGAGGCCCCAAAGATCCGTGGCAAAGCTGCAGGCAAGTTCCTCCACGAATATGTTGCACGCTTCCCTTTCGAGAACGGGGGTCATTCTTCGGGGGTTTTCTCCGTCTGAATCAAGTCAAAGAACCGCAAAAACACCAGGTTTATACTAGTAAAATACTAATCTCCGAACACCAGAATTCGGCAGATTTTGTGTACGAGAAAAGAAGAGCAGACGTAACTGAAAACAAATGAAGCGGCACACAGCAAACACCACACAAATCCTCAACTTTAGTGGAACTCCACCACTCCAAGTGATACACTATTACCACATTCCACACTCCACTCTTGGAAAATAGTTATGCTTTAGAATTCCTATTTTACAATTACCTTTCTGCTTTTTGTTTTCTCTCTACAGTAAATCCGAAAATTTTGAATAACAAAACATAAACAACATAACTAAGTACTTGTAATTATATAGCATTTACAAGTACACTCATTTCAAATTTTAATTTGTAACTATTTTATACATCCTGAAAAATAGAAGTTGACCGACAGAAAAATTTCAGAAAACTCTTTAAAAACAGTGTTTAGTACCAAATAAAGATTATTACTCTGAGTTGATGCATGTCATCGTGGTATCCAATAGAAGCGACCGCTAATTTAATATAGTAAGGTTATTAGCAAAGGTCTCAATACGTATGCTAGGGAGCCGAGGCGACCGCTAATTTTTACATAGCAAAGTTAGCAGCTAAGCTCTCCAAGCGAATGATAAAGGGCTAAAACGTATGATAACCAATCTACATGACAATAAAACTGGCGTAAGCCGCTAGACGTCACATAGCAAATTATTTTTTAATCTCTACAAGAATATTACCTCATCGACTTGACAGCAGCCTACAGACAACAACGCAGCAAGTCAATTACTCTGAAGATATGCAACCTGCACACCTAGTTTAGTTTAGCAGCCTTAATTTTCTACTGGCAGACCCTTGTACAAGAGTTGTTACTTGACAGCTCCGCACTGGTGGCGAGAAGACGCCTGACAGCATATAGCTGACAACTCTAACTAGGGATTTAACTAACCAGCAAAAGGCCAAGCTGAATAAGCTTTCAGTAGCTTTCTGAAGGCTACTGGCAAAGAAGACCCCGTTAAAGTGCCTGAAACCAATAATCCCCCCTAGTAGGACACAAGGTTTTCCACAGCTACGCTCTTAAGATAGCCGAATGGGATCCAAAGATCACCACAGCAACAGCAGCCCAAGGCAAACAACCCCAGGTAGCACATCAACGTTGATTCGCCGTTTTTTCAACGTTGAAAATTGAGGTAATCTACGTTAAAAAGACGTGTATTTGTTGGTCTAAAGTGGTGTATACGCCGTGTAAATGTCCAGGTGATTAGACGTGTTTTAAACCATGTATTTAAACGGGTATTCAACGTTTCCATTTACACGTTTCTTATAGCGACGTTGAATCATCGGTCATATTTCAACTTAAATAAACGTATATGCACCAGAGCCTTTAAATATGAATTTTGCTTTCGAAAATGGCTGAATTTACAAAAAACTATTATGAAACTAACAATTAGGACGCAAAGTAATTCAACTAGCTTTTAATAAATCTGTATTTCATTATTTATATTTTTATTGCTACAACGATTGATTAGAAAACAATGTGTACTTACATCTTAAACGTATTACTGACCAAATCCAAAAAAATCTATTTACTTTTTCTTTATCAACACGACAAAGTGGTTATTAAGTGAAACAAAATCACCCCAATTATTTAATGAAAATAATAGCAGTGCAGTGACAGTCAGCAGCCGGTGATATCGTTCATAATAAAAGTGTAGACACGGGTACAAATAGGAAAACTTTGATTCGGCTAGTGACTTCAACCAGAATTAAATTGAAAAACCAACTTAACTACAGTTACTGTAGATTACTCGAGTTAAGTATTTTTAGCTCGAGTGTGGGCTAAACGTCATCCTTCTACTAAGCCGGATAGTGAAATCAAGGTAATGAGTACGAACTAATTTGATAAAGTTCTTATCCTGGACAAACTACACTGTTATTATTGTACGATCTCACCTATGGCTTGCATTATATATTGTAAATTGCCAACAGTATTGAAAACCAGGCTGCGAACTAATAGTTATAGTAAGTATATTAACACAAGAGCAATATTTCACTATATGATTTCCAAAGTAGGCACTGCACTGTTTCATATAAGGTTTGCTACTGTTACAATAATTAATTATACACTAACACACTTTAGACTAGTTAATTCATGTAAAAAAGAAGTTACTTCTTTTAGAGTACCCTCAATACTAAAAAAAGTAGAATCCCGATCAAGCCAAGGATTTGTATAACTGCTCCGCCATGACTGTCTGTCCTTCCTCGTGCTGGTCGCTCACTCCTCTACCACTAAGCATGCTGCGCATGCCTGCCCTTCGTAATTTTCATATGAATACCGCGCGAGTATCCATAAACGTTGAATTCACGTCTCTTAGACGTGTACCTGAACACGTTAAAATATTGGCGTACTATAGCCTATAATTTAACGTTTAAATTATGTTTCTAAATATTCGTTTATAAATTGACGTATATTAAACGTATAATAACCGTGTACGCCTACACGTCCTTTTTTTACTACTTTTACACGTCTAAAATGTGTGGAAGTGCTGCTTGGGACTAAACTAAAGGACAACCACCCATAACTGCCAAAACTGCAAACAAAAGATAAAGAGACAGCGCAGACTCATCCCCCAGTACTGTCAAAAACACCTGAAAGACAAAAAACAAAGATAGGGGACGAGATAAGAGATATCTTGGCGCTGTTTAGGAACACAATGGACGGTCAAGCTGAGGCTCAGCGCGGACGATTGAAGATTGAAGTGTGTTTTGATAATTTAATTTTGAGAAAAGTGGGGGCGGGAGGTGTTAGGTGGGGTTCTTTCTAGGTTTTACAAGCGCATGTGCAAGTATTACTTACGTCGATACATAAATTCATACATATCGTTACTGAAGAAGCAAAGTTGCCGATCTCCAATTTTCACTAATAGCAAAATTGCCGTTCTCGAAATTACACTAAAAGCAAATTTTCCGATCTCCATTTAATATTTACGCCAGCTCCGGGCAGCATATAGGCTCAGCCTTTACTCAATGTGCAATTAGAAAACAGCATGCAAACTTGTAGAAACACATTATTCAACACAATCAAAGAATGAATTTTATGCAAATAAAACTAATAATAATATTCCTTGCTACGTAAGTCAATTTTATTTAAAAGAAATGATCACGATTAGTTTTTGAATTTATCTTACATATTAATCAGTAGGTACACAGTAGAAAAATAAAACCAAAAATAGCAACATATAATCCATGATTTCTTACAATATTTAAAATTAATAATATTAGCTGTAGGTACAAACACCGGGAAAGTCAACAATAAAAATAATTAGTTAACTAATATGCGCTACAAGCAGATCTACATCTCGAAATCATAGAATCTTTTTTTATTCACACTTAACGATGAGGATTATGACGAACTTAAAAACAGTTACAATTTACGTACTAATACGTAAATACTACAACTTAATCACAAATGTGGTAAATTATCATAGAATGAATGGCAATCATGTGAAATTATGCTTTTAAGGTCTTGAAGGTCTGAATATTTTCAAAAAGGCATCGGAAGTTTTTGGAAATGTAATTTAGGATGGGCCTGGATGACATCGAAATTGCTTGGATTGTGTGGTAACTTCTGCCAACTTATTTCAAGGTTGAGCTTAGAGCTAATAGTCCCATCTGTACTGTACAGTAAAGCTCGCAAATTAAAAACAACTGGATCGCCAGACTTCTTTCCTAGCCGTATAGACTGGTAGCGGTGAGATTTTCTGGAGCTGTAATCACTGAAAAAATCGTACTTAAGCAGTTGACACTTCTACTGGTTTGGTTGACTTCTTGCTTCTTTAGTGATTATAATGTAGTCGCTAGGAACATAAATTTCACGCCCCTTTTTCTTGCGCTCAATACAACTATGTACTGAATCCACTTCCATTTCACTGTGACCTTTCTCCATGAATTTTTGAGTTATAGGTTTTTAATTTCATGGCCACATTAAATAGCACGTTAAAGAGCGTTGTATTTCTATTTTGACTAGTGCAGCCGTCGCTATAAATAACAACAGGTAACTGGTCTTGAAAATTAGTCTCAATTTAATTAACGAGACAGCTTGCGAATAAAGACGCACATAAATTTTCATCTACTTCCGTCCACCAGTAGCACATTACTGCTTTTGTCGCCAAATTATATATCGTGAAGTTGTGCAGATTCAGTTTATATTTTAAATAAATTAAATTAGCCTGCAATAATGGCGACTGCTGTACTGCTTGGACGTCCATTGCAATTACATGCAATTCCCCTTTTAAAGCTAATTTCTTATCACGTGAATTATCAATTCAAACTTAGTCTTTTTTAACATGGTGAAGTTGGTAGGCCTCTTCAGTTATATTCCCGGATTTGTAGAAGACACACGTATCACATTAGTCCTACTTTGGATAAAAAGTAGAGAGATTTTGATTTTTCAATTCATCCATTAAAGTCCATCTAGACGATATGACATTTGATTGCTTCGAAAAAATATTTAGGTACACTTCGAATAACTGGGCTTTGGATTGAAATGCTGTATCTAAATACAACTTACTCGATCGGTTTCTACAGTAATGACTTAGTAATTTTAGTAGTTGCTGAAAAAACTCCTTAACACTTAATCGCCCTTGCGGTATGTTTTCTTTTTTAGTCAATGTCTCAGGTATTTTTTAATAAGAACCCATAAGCGATTTGCTTACCTAATTTAAAACTGTTCGGCGTAATAGGGAAAATGTTAAAGCAAACATCTCAGCACACACTCGAATTTCTTCAAATCCAACCTTTAAAGTATATTTGTATGAATTCTCGCGATGACAGTTAAATGCTTCAGATCGTTCACGTTCTTTAAATCCAACTTTAATAAGCAATGGATTCCAAACGTTTCTTTTTGTCCAATTCGTGGTTTTTCAAAATTTGGTAAATAAAATTTCCCTTGATACGTCCGAAATAATGCTACATCTGCAGCTATTAGTCCCACATTTAACATGGCCTTGACATCTAGGTCCAATCACTTTAGCTTGCCTCGTGATATTCTGGTTCAACTTCTGTTGCTCCTTCCCTTTAACATCGACCAATTCGTATTTGCAACCTTGAAATTCTTCTCCTTTGCTTCTTTTCTCTATATTCATTCTACGCAGCCAATTTTGTTCATCTGGCTTTTTTCTCCTTTTGCGGGTTTAAACACAAATATCTATCTAAAATTAAAATTAAAAACAGTTATTTTTTGGCTTACAATATTTAAATAGGATACAGTTCACCAAATACATTAACATAAGCATCTTACGAATATTATTCAAAAAGATTGCTTGAATTTAGCATGAATAAAAGCGTTTGTATTTTAATACTACGCGGGTATTTGTTAGAACGCGGGTCTTTATTTTTGCGACTATGGTGTAAGTCTTATTGTGAATACACAGCAGATTGAAAAAATGACTATTTAATTATACATTAGTGGGTCTTATCAACATTTAGAGGGTTGTCTTGAGTTTATATACAACACGAGTGGTTTTATTAGAAGTTATACGTTACTTATTCCGCTAATTTATGTTTACACACAATTTATCAAATAGTTAGCTAACCAAAGTATTGATATCGTCGTTTGGCGAATCTGAGTCCAATGTGGAGCTTATCGAAGCATCCTTAAAATTGAAATCAAAAGTAGTTAGTTCTTGCAACTCAGCTTTACCTGTTTAATGAATAATATCATCAATACATTATTGAAAATGCCATTACACCATTTTTGAATTATGGATCACAAGCAATTCGTGAAATTACTAAATCAAACTTTCACAAACACAACATTACACTACAACAACGGGCAGAAACAATAAAAGGTAAATCCAACAATAAAAACGTAATTTAACTTGTTAAGTTTAAGAAAGGGGCTCATTTACATCCACTGGAACGGGAGGGTTACGATTTGAAGGAAAAATGTGCAATGAGTAAAAACCAACATCTTCTAAAATGACAGGACTGACAGTTTCAGGTTGAAATGAGTAGTTTTCACGTATAAAATCCATTCAAATTCCATAGACAAGAAACTATTTACCGCCGAAAAGTTAGCCATAAGCTACAGAGAAACAAATCAATGACTGAGTTCGACGGTATTGCATGGAATGCAAGGAATGTTTGCTGTAATGCTTAGCCTATATGATGCTTTGTGCTGGCTTGGACCAACAATTCATACGATTTCGGGACGTTCGCGTTACTAATACATCAAGAACGGCAACTTTGCTTTTAGCGCGCATTGGAGAACGGCGATTTGGCTATTAGTGAAAATTAGAGATCGGCAACTTTGCTTCTTCAGTAACGATATGCAAGTTCCTGCTGCTATGAACAAACACAATTCTTACGGGTTTTTGCCGGGTTTAGTGATTTCTTGGTTTCCTGGTTAAAATGAACAAAATTCAAAAAAAACGTTTATTTAAGTAATATTTTTTGGTTTTTGAGATAACATGAGGTGATTAGTTAAGCGTAGTGACATACAAAAAATTTGATGGGCTGTCGGCTAACTTGTAGGTACATTTTGTCTCCTAACTTAAAAGGTTTGCCGACATTCGTCGGATAACTTGTAGCGACAATTTTTGGCTGTCGGCTAACTTGTAACGACAATTGTTGGCTGTCAGCTAACTTGTAGCGACAATTGTTGGATATTGGCTAACTTGTAGCGACAATTGTTGGCTGGCTGCTAACTTGTAGCGACAATGGTTGGCTTTTGGCTATTTTGTAACGACAATTGTCGGTTGTCGGCTAACTAAAAGCTTCACTTACAGTCCTTTCTGGCTTGTTCTACATTTTAATATCAGCTTAATGGAAGTAATAGCCAACCACATAGTTACAGCTCACAACTTAAAAGTTCTAACCATCTTGAGACTAATACTGACCTGAATGACTATAAAATAGAAATTTAATTGTAACTCATAAATGGTGATGACGCACTTTGTATGTTGTACATGCAAAGTGCGAATGTAATTAAAGTTTGAAATATTGAAGCAATCTCTCAGCAATTAGCAACTTATAGCACTGTATTGATAATAATCCCTTAAACCATGTGTGCAAAAATTTTAAACGATGTATTATATAAACTAATTATTAATGAAATTTGAAATACGTTGTACACATTGTTTAGGTCTACACTGTATAACGATAGTATAAATTACTACTTAAACTCAACTACTTGTTGAACAGTTGTAGTAGTAGTACTTGTGGCACTATCGGATTTTTCAGGTAGAGACCTATAACCCAGTGCATTTTACTATTCGACAAAAGTATAGTGGGATTGCTATAAAGCAGTTCACTTATACACCATTTTCGTTGGGAAGAAAGGTTGTACAGAAATTAGAATAAAGTACAAGATTACGACTAGTATTTGTTTTGGCCTCTGCAGGCACACGATTGTTATGCTAGGCAAGAGAAGTGGATATAGAGAATTACCATATCTGTCTCACGGACATGCTAACAACCTTGTCTCACTCATTACTTGTTAAACAGTAAAAAGTACTTAAACCAAAACAATAAAAATATGACTTAAATTTTAGCCACTCTAAACCCTTAGTAGCAAATTGAATGGGTTAACTTTAATTACCCAGTTTCAAGATAAAACAAAAATGAAATACACTTAAAAATTAAATAAAATCTAAGCAATTACGTTTGCCGCATGCTAGTATTAAACAGGGGGTCGTCTACAAATAATTTTATTGGTAGAGTTTGTAACTAGTCGAATGCTTATGACATGCTAGATTAAAATTGCCATTTGTGCAATACTTAAGCGGATGACAGGAAATTCTAAAAATTGTGATTTTTTGATATTATTTATGGATAATTCCTAATAGTTATGTTCATCGTAGAGAAACGTGTCACTTAAAAATTTCCGCCCTTATGAAATGTAAATATTTCTGCCTTTATGAAATGTAAGTTGAAGCTGTGGGCATAATAAAGGTTGTTGGTGTGACAAAATGCCACTCAGCAAGTTGATGCAGCTTTTGGTTGCTGCTGTACTGTATGTTGCACGCGGGCTGCTGGCTGGTATGGCAATGGCTATTTGGATTGTGAAGAACAGTGGTGTGTATAGACCATTAGGTTTCACAGTACATACTAACATCCCAGTTTTAACATTGTTTTCATTGCATTGAGCTGCAGTTCTCTATCCATTCTACTCTTAAATTGCATGTATATGTACTAATAAACCTGGTCATGACGTCAAGAGTAAAAAAATTAGAAAAAGCAGAGAACGTGTAGAACACACAAAATAAGAACAAAGCTGACGGCACAACAACTACTATATGAAGAACTGATTGAATGCACTAAAACACTCGAAGAGTTTGTGACTATAATTCAAACCACCAATACGTTTCTGGAAGTCTAACTCGCTAAATGCAATAAGCAAATCGACCAAGTCTCCAATGACGCCATACAATTTAATGTTTTTATCTCAGGAATAGCCGAACCAGCCACTAAAACAAACCACGACCTACACGCGACAGTAACCAAACTTATACAGTCTGAACTGAAAGATAAAGCAGACATTAGGACAATAAGACGCTTTGCGCATTAAGAAGAAGAAACAAATCAAGCTGTTCTAGTCACCTTTTTAGGACGAACAGAGAGAGCTGCTTGCCTAAAGGTCAAAAACGAGCTGAAAAACAGAAGTAGCAACCTAATGTTTATCAAAGCTGACCTAACTGCAGAACTCAGTAAGAAACGTTTTTAAGATAGAGAGAAAAGGGGAAGGAAGAAACAGCGACCAGATGACATGAACACTACCAACAATTTAAAATCATTAGAACATGGCAAGCGCATACAACATAATGTGAAAAATGTAAGTAGAAATTCATACTAGAACATCAATAAAATACAAAACGGCAAATATGACAAAGTTACCACCGTTGCACATCATGACGTATATATTTTTGTTTTTCTGAAACTTGAAAAAGTGAAATATCTGACCACTTAAAAAACACTTTTAACAGTTTTAAATTAACTGTCATACCTGCGGTGGGAGACAGAGGCAGAAAAAGCTGAGAAATGATTATCGGCATACGATATCAGTCAAACCTCTTTTGCTTTGCTCTAAGACTTTCACTAACCGTACGAGCAACTAAGTTTAGTGCTCTAAGCTCTTATCAACATACTTTCTCTCTAAGTTAGTTCCTAACGAAAGAATTCGTGGTCTTGGCGTAACGTGTGTAAAGTTTGTTATCTTATTGTTATCAAGTTTATCTTAAGGTTATTATCGTTAAATTACATAATCAATTAGTATTTCATACCAAAACTACACACTCAGAAGATCAAAACAGGCATTTAATTCCTGCAATTCAGCTGCCAGAACTTAATCATTCTCGCAGAACCCCGGTTTAGTAGCATAGCAGTTAAGTGCATCAAGCTTTATAAATCTTGTGCATCATTCATATACCACGACCTAAGTTGCTAGGGCTATGTTAATGCTATTCGCATGTAGTGAAGCCTTTGCACTCTTAGTAATCACTCTTTTCGGTTGCTGTCATCATTTATAAAACTCTTTTACCTCCTTTTAGTGGCAAGAGCGCACTCGTAATACTGAGACCAAGCCAAACCCTGCTTAAAATCGTCGTTATTCTCTTGTAATGCACTATTTGTTTTTGTTATAATAAAGGCGAACTAAAGGAGATATTTTGATGTTTTATATAGATGATTGTATGGGTTCTTTGGACTTTAAAAACCCAAATTAAGGTATGTAAGAAGAAACATTTAGAATAGTCCGAGAGAAGCTTTTTCAAATTATAAATCCGTGACATAATAATGAATGTATGCACCTCACACATTTGGATATTTTAATGCAACATGTGAAGAATTGTGATTTGCAAATAAAATAGTAATAGGTCTAGAAAAATTTCCTGTGCAACAGTTGATTCAACTGTTCAAAAATGTAATACCCATCATAAATACCAACAATGCAAAACCATATATAAAAGTATTATAAAAGAAAAGAACCGCAACACTACTTGAAGGCTGAAGGTAGTATTCGTAACACGTTTAATTACATAATTAAATTACATAACGCGTAAATTACGGAAGTACCACTGGCTGATGAAATAAACAGAAATTCCGAATTCTGGCTTTCGAGGAATATTACTTTCAAATAAATATAGAACTAAAACTCGTTTCCAAAGGTAAAGGTAATATTATGAACCAATATTTAACCTAAAGCCGTATTGTATGTGCTTCTGCTTCAAGAACAAATCGAGCATATTTCGTAGATAAGCCCTTCTGGAATCTAGATCCGCCACGGATCTAACTGAATACAATACAATTATAGCATAATATGTGTAAACAATAAAAAACAAGGGTTGTGAAATTTAATTTCAATTCTATAATTCAGCATTTAATTTAGGTCAATTCATTCTTTTAATTTATTTCCTAACTGGTGTTCAATTCGGCTACTTAGAAATGCAGCGGATGCAATTATTTCTGTGTTTTCTTGTAGTTAGTGTAGGCTTTTACTTTAGAAATATACGCTGTCCGTCAGGTCCAGATACAACAATCGTAGAAACAAATTTTGGGAGGCTACGTGGACAAATATCGTTGTCAAGAGGCGGTCGCAAATTTTACGAATGGCTTGGAATTCCATATGCAAAGCCACCAGAAGGAGAACTACGGTTTGAAGTAAGCCTTTTTTCGTGTGCCTAAATAATTGCTGTAGAATGTGTTATTGTAATTTTTTGCAAAACTCTAATCATAAAATAATAAAATATACGTTAATAATATTAAAGTTACCACAGCCGCTTGATACAAAATGGCATGGTGTTCGGGATGCGCGATATTATGGAAGTTCATGCGCTCAAACGGAATTTGTAATACTAGATGACATCTCAGGCAGTGAAGTAATTGAATAATATCTAATTAGTAAATCCAAAACAAAAAACCAATATTATACACACAAAATTTTTCAACTTTGAGTAAGTTTCTTTAAATGAATAATTTTGAACATTTTTCAGGACTGTTTATATTTGAATGTTTACGTACCTAACTATAAGGTTTGTTAACTCATACATTGTATTGTTAGGTATAGAGTCTCTAATAATATGCTAATCTCTTGCATAATAATTTTTGAATTTTATTAATAATTTTTATATACTATAACATTGCTCTTATTCAACAATAATGTCAATTATGGTGTTTTATCAGATTGAAAACAAATCACGCCTTCTTCCTGTAATGTTCTACATCCATGGCGGTAATTTTATGCGAGGAACTGGAAAGGAACACAAGCCGGATTACTTTATGGATGAAGATGTTGTTCTTGTCACAATTAATTACAGACTAAATGCGCTTGGTAACTTATACCTACATTAGGGATTGATTTTAATTGAACAATGTATATATATGTTCTTAACATTCATTTTCAATACTAGAGTTATTTTTTGTCCCCAGGCTTTTTAAGCACAGTGGACGGCGTCGTCCGCGGAAATATGGGCCTTAAAGATCAATCAATAGCTCTTAAATGGGTTAAAGAAAACATTGTTAATTTTGGTGGAGATCCAAACAAAATTACAATTTTTGGACATTCAGCTGGGTACTATAAACATGTGGTTGCTCTGAACAAGAGATCAAAATTTATTGATTTATTAAAGGGGTCGTCCATAAACGATGCCATTGGTAGGGCTATAATGAGCCTTGGTTGTGTGGTTCTAAGAATGTTAATTTTTCGTTGACATCATTTATGGACGACCCCTTACGCAAATGTCTACTACAGAGAAATTCGTTTAAACGGGATTCTGTTACAAGGGAAAACCGCTATATGGGACAAATTTGGAATATTTGGTTGGCCAGCCTATGATTCAATGTTAAAATTATCCGGTTATAAGGGAACCGCTAAAAGGGATTATCCGGATTAAAGGGACATATTTTTTACCATTTTTGGTATTTCAGGTCACTTAAAAGGGATTTTGGAAAAAAAATGATAAAAATGAAACAGAGTCAATCAATTGGAGCACTACAGTTCTTTACAACTAAACTAATAAGTAGAACTGTAGAACTAAGCAAGAAAGTGAAAAGATTAATCAACTAGATAATTCAACAGCAAAAGCATTATTCAATCTAACAATTCAGATGACGACTCTGACGAAGATGAAGAACAAGAAACTATAGAAGAAGAATGCCCATTAATTACAAGTGTATCAGAAGCATCAGATATGCTCCAAAAACTTCATCAATATTTTTTTGCACACAGAAATACTGAGAAAACTGCGTTCTCAAATCTTTTTGATTGTCAACGTGTTCTTCAAGATCAAAATCAAAACAAATCTAAACAAACTGCATTAACTGACTTTTTTGAACAATCTAATTAACTGTCAACGGGCAGCATTACAAATATCTTACCCTTTTCTAAGAATAAAATCTTCAATTTTTAAATAACTACAGTTCTCTTAAAGGAGAAATCCCTTATACGGTTAAAAGGGAATTCGGTTATAAGGGACCGAATTGGTTGGTCCCGCGGAGTCCCTTTTAAGTGAATTTCTCTGTATATGGTATGTAAATTAATTCTCTAAATCTGCCTGCAGGGGAGTTAGCGTTCATTTGCAAATGATGTCACCAATGTCTCGGGGTTAGTTCTTTTTTAATTGCTTTTAGAGAATAGTAAAACAAATATGTACAACGTTTTGATATTCAAAAATGTAAAAAATGTCAGTGCTTAAAGTGAAAAAAAATAAAAGTAA
The DNA here is from genome assembly GCA_034695245.1 of Dicyrtomina saundersi. Taxonomy (NCBI): domain Eukaryota; kingdom Metazoa; phylum Arthropoda; class Collembola; order Symphypleona; family Dicyrtomidae; genus Dicyrtomina; species Dicyrtomina saundersi. Next base: position 160 of record JAQFZE010002686.1, on the reverse strand, counting down.
GTGTAGGATTGGCTCAATCCAGGTTTTTTCCAAAGAGCAATTTCACAGAGTGGAACTGGCCTTTCTCCCTGGGCATTAGACGAAGATCCCGCAGGCACAGCAAAGAATTTCTCAAGGCAACTAAATTGTCCAACTGAGACGTCAGTTCAAATGGTTGAAT
>JAQFZE010002685.1:0-14040 GCA_034695245.1 Dicyrtomina saundersi | reverse complement strand
TGTTCTGCCTACTGCTTTTCAGGGCGCCATCTGCAAATTTTCATCTTGGCCATACTGCAATTACGTTTTCCCGTGATAGCTAGTGTGACTATGGATGTATATAGATTTAAATTATGCTTGAAAATAAAATAGCTGTTGCCTCTAAATATATATACTTAAGAATTAGGATTATATATTGCTCTTGATAAATTAAAGAAAAGATTTATATATATGGAAACAGATGATGTAATTAAGGTTGATAATATAGATAATTCTGTGGAATTTTTACCCAGTAAATATGTTAGTAAATAGGAAGTGAATTTATAGGTAGGAAAAAATACGATCTAAGAGTACATGGTATAATTAATATTTTTTCAACAGGGCCTAAATTAAATTTAAATGAGACAAATATACCAGGTTACGCAAGCAACCGATAGTCGCTTGTGAAAGGTACTTAGTTCTAAAGATTTGCAAGTTATTACAAAAATAGTTAAGAAATTATTATGAAAAACAGGCAAAAATTTGTATTAGGCTCTGTTAAAAAATTAACTACAAAACATGATATTTTTGTGAAAAACAAATAAAATGTTTTATAAACATTAAAAAATCAAGAAAATTTTTACAAATTCAAAGAAAATTAAAATAAAAGAGTTATGTGTAAATGTAACCAAGAAACACAAGAATTGAACACGAAACCACTTAGTTAATAAATTTATTACAAATATGTTTAAACAGTCGGTGTAATATTGTTTTGGAAGATAATAGTACAACATTACTATATATTGAAAATTGTAATGCTTTAGAAGATAAGAAATTAAAAATCTTAGAAAATAAAATATTAAGGTTTAAATCACGTATTGATAAATTTAATATTAAAAATATAGAACTTAATAAATGACAGATCAAATAGTATTGGTGCGGAATAAAAATCTAATATTGAAACATAATCATCTATTTTCTAATATATTTAGGTACTTAGTAATGGGTGAAAGTTCCTCCAGTAAAAGCTGTCTAATTATCAAATGTTTATTACAAAGAAAAATATTGGACTATAATAACCTAATTTGATTTAGAGATAGTCTTCATCAGAATACATATCAATTGTTAATTGAAGCATTTAAAAATAAAATATTTAAGGCACATGTGGTTACAGTATTTACAAATAAAAATAAAATACAAGAATGTAGTGTTTGTGAATTAAAATTGACAGACAAAATCGGCAAGGGGTTAAAAACTAATCATAAAATAAATAAATATACCAACTTATAACACTAAAGATGTGATACCAGGCGCTAAAAAAATTTGTTCTAAATTAAAAACTATCATATTTTTGATAATTTATGAATCTGAAAAACCAGGATACAATAGAAAATTATTTTACAAGAGGCAAAGATAATAAAATCTGTGTATTTTATCCTAGTCAGCTCTATTTTGAATTAGGCAAAAGATCTTTTAGAATTGATTGTAAATTTTTATTTTTATTTCAGTAATTGAGCGATAATATTAAAAAATTACGTAAAGACAGTATAGCTATTGCTATAGATTTAGATGAATTCATATTCTTTTGCAAGAAAGAGTGGCGAGAAAATCATGCATTTTGTACTAATAATTTTACTTTTATCGCTTATAAAAAGCGATTTAGGTATAATTTGAATAATTTTTATGTTACTACTGAATATAACATCTAAATTTTTATTTATAAAGGTTTTTCCTATAAAATGGAACGTAAAAATAGAAATTGCAAAATCAACCAAACTCATTAAAAAAATATCCAACATCTAAAGATGGTATAAGAAACAAATGTAAAATGTGTACTTAAGAAAAAAAAACAAGGCCAAAAACGTGTGAATGTAATCCTACAGTAAGAATTTATAGAATTGTCAGACACGGACAATCAAATATTCATTGGAAATGTTCAAGCTATGAAAATTTCAATAAATAAGTTATTTAATATGTGATAAATGTAAGGTAAAAACAACTAATATAGGAATTAAACAAGTTATTAATAAAATTACCTATAATTTAATAAAAGCAAAATGTGAGGTTCGTAACACTTAAAAGTCAACTTTTATTAAAGCCAATAAATCTTAAATAAGTAATAATATAGTTGATAAAATTGGACAAAATGTAAGAGAATTACATTACCTAGGTATTCATTATTTAGGTTTAGGAACTAAGTTTCAAGCTAGAATAGCAAAAGTAGATAATTCTGTTGATCAAATTAATAAACCAAAAATTTAACAAGATTCATCGTAAAATATTAACAAAGATAAAGATTATAGACATTATGCAAAATATTAAAAGATGAAGAAAAAAAAACTCACATTTAGTAAAATAGAGAAACGTGTAGTAACAAAAAGTGTAATCAAACCAACAATAAATCTGAGTTTAGGTCTTAATGATAAATTATGACGGTTCAAGGAACGTGCTGGCGCCCTGGAGGGGCTTAAACTACGTAACCACAGCCTGCTGACAAATTTTCTTATAGATAGTAAATTTTATATAATTCTATATTCTGTATATATAGAATGTTTAACTGGATTTGTTAGAATAAATAAATAAGCTAGAAAAACAAGCAGAAAACAATAAATGGTAAACGAATATCAAGCTACACGGGAAACATATACTAAATATCAGGTAAAATATCAGAATTTAAACGAAAAAGATACTATACGCCAGGAATTTATTCCACATGGCAAGCTGATTAAGTGTTTATGCCTGAGAAATTGGCTAAAAATAATGATAGATATAGATATAATAATGTGATTATTGATAAATTTTTTCAATATAGTTGGGCTTTACCTTTAAACACGTAGAATGCAGATGAAGTCGTAGATAGTTTTAAAATTGTACTAAACACTAACAATCCAATGTAAACATCTGAAACAATTTATTCTAATAAAAAACCTGAATACAGTAACAAGAAAACTAATACTATTAAAAAAAATCAACTGGTATACAACTGAAAGTGAGACAAAAGCAATGATTGTTAAACAATTTGCAAAAGCAATTTAACAAAAAATGTATAAATTTTTGACTAAACAAGGAACCACTTTATGGGTCAATGTTTTACAAGATTATATTACCAATTAAAATAATTCAAGCAATACCAGTATTTAAATGAAACTAATTAAAAAAAGTTAATGAAAGAATTAAATTAATTTATATTTAAATCTTTATGGCTCCTAATCTAGATTAGGAGAGTTCAATGCTACAAATAGTACATATAATAAATTAAAAATTGGTCAAAGAATAAGAACACATTTATTTAGAACTAAGATTGATTCAGGCTATAAGTCTCAATTTGCAGAAACAATACTGTATACTAGTGAATTTTCACCTAAAAATCCAATAATTTATAAAATATTCGACCAGAAATCAAAATATTAAATAATAAAAGTGAAACAGATTTACTTTTACATACAAAAAACAAAATTACAGTGTATCTTAAGAACCGAATTTCTTACAAGAATGAAGCCCAAATGGCCTCAAAAAAACCTGCATACTATTCAATACCTAATATAGATAAAAGAAATAATAATTTTAGATTTAATAAGGATAATAATAACTCCATCCTAAAAGTATTATTAAATGCATGCAACTACCGAATATATAAAATATGAACATTAAAGCCTACCACAGCAAGCATATAATTTAAGTTTAGATGCACTTTATGGTATGCATCATAACGCATCACAGAATATACTACTGTGAAAAAAAACCTAAAGCAGTTAGATTAATACTATTCTTAATTAAAAAATTAAAACATTTCTTTAAATAAATGAATACACAATAAGTAGTTGAAACATACCTTGTTTTTAGACACCGATTTTGAGTAATAATGCGATACAATTTGTAGATTTGAGAATTAGATCCAACTACAAACTTCTCATTTTAAAAAAGCCATTTAAATAACAATTTAAGTTGATAATGTGGATAATTAAAACCTGTTAGAGAATAGTGAATTTAATATTGTGGTTGACTTAATAAAACAAGCAGATGGCACAACATATGCTGGAACTAAGTTAGTTACGTTACCTAATAATGGTCCTATGTTTCTGTTTGATAAAGGTTACTTAAGATTTATTGATACAACTGTAGGGAAGTACACTTTCGTAGAGCATACTAGTATATTACAAGGATTATTGAAACATTAGGATGGTTGTAGTTTAAATTATCGTCAAACTTAATGCTAGTCTTTAGATAATAATGCATTTTCAGCAAGCATAGATAAAAATTCACGATTTGCTAATTGATGTCGATATAATATTTAAAATTAATAACAATAAAAAAAAGAAAAAGCTAGATTCATAATTCCGTTCTCACATATGTTTGGGTTTCATGGTAAAGTGGTATCAGGACTAAGAGTTTCAGTTCATATCGATAAAGATATTATTGGAGATGCTATATTTAAATCAAGTGCGCACGTAAGTAGTACTGATACTGTTGTTGACAGTGTAATAAATATTACTACCTTAAAATGAGGAATACCTTATATTGACTTACATACAAGAATGTCTACACATATATCGAGTTATCTAGAATCTTAATCTAAAATACCTTGTGAATTTATGATTAAACAGGTATTAAAATTTTCTGTTTTACCTGCTATGACTTAAGATGGTAGTTTAACTACTATTTCTAGACCTAAAGATTTTAAGTTTTGTTGTCGGAATTCAAACTAATTATTAAGATAATCAAAAATGTAATATTTCTGTGTTTGAACACTGTAATATTTCAAATGGATGTATATCTTTAAATAAAGTTAGATATCCTGAAATTAATTTGAATGAAGAAATGCAAGGATTAGGTCTTATAAAAAACTATGTTAAATATAAAACATTCAGAGGATTATTTACTCATTCAGAACCAGAAATGACCTCACTAGGAATTCAAAAAGCTTATCGTAATGATTCAATGCATCTTCGCATGAAGACTTTTTTAAGTAGAAACACGATAAGTAATAAAATACATTTCAAATCAGTAAAAATGTACTAGCAAATACAACTGCATATGTAATTCTAAATAAAAAACAAGTAATGTCTATGACAACAACAGGTGATAGAAAAATGCAGGTCGGATACATGAATACCTATTAAATTTTTTCTTTTATATAAATGATTCATATTATTTCTTTAACTGAAAGCCAATATACAGCTATTGAAAATGCCTTTACTAATAAAACAGGTTTAACACTACATCTGAATAAAATAACAAGTCAATGTAGAAAATTGCTATCCCAAAAACCTAACTTTAGCCTAAATAAAACATTAATAATAGTTATTCTAAACAAAAATTATCAACTTATCAATGTAAAAACATTATCCAAGATTTATCAAAAAATATTAAATCACGAGTTGCTTTGCCTCTTTTAATTGTAATAAAATGGATTGCTAAAGCAACTGCTATTTTAGGTCGTGTTGGTGCTGCTGCTTCTAGAGGTGTAAGTCAAGTTGTAAATACAGCTAATAATAAAAAATCACAAAATAAAAATTAGGCAGAATGAAAAAAACAATAAAATTGAAAATAAAAGAGGATCTGTTTTTTTTTAACTTTATCCTTGAAATTCTCAACGAATATAAAAATATAATTATTCAAGACAAATATTACTTTTTACAAAAGAAACAAAGAATTTATGTTTTTAAAGGTGTATTTATAAGACATAATCTACCACAAATTTTAAGCCCCGCTGGGGCGCCAAATTGTTCAAATAATAAAAATACAGACATTAGTTTATTAAACATAGACAACAATAATCATCCAGGAACTCATAGGACTTTATGGTATAAAAACAATATTAAACAATATTATTTTGATTCCAGGGGCGCAAACATTTAAAATGACAACAGGTACTTTCCCAAGCTAAAACAGTATAAAAATTAAATCACAAATTCTTAGGACACGAAAATAGATACAACTCTCTAACAAGCATTAAAGTATTCCAAAAGTTATACTCTATCCGTATCAGATCAAAGTTTTTAGTGACAGCTTCTAATTTGTAAAATTTGAGGTGAAATGCGAAATCGTGATATTTCTCAATTTCTGCCTCGTGCTGAAAAGGAACAACAAACAAAAACCTGGAATACACAATCGCCTCTCCACTAGACTCTACTAGAAGTACACGCAACCAGTTTATTTTGTATAGATACAAATATCTCACACAGTGGAACCATCAGCAGACAAGTTGTAGGTTTTATGACTCTTAATCACAATATAAATACTAAATACTAAACAAATCAAGTAAAAACCCATAGATAAAGAAGAATTTAACGAAATCAAACAACTGCTTTTGCTCTTAATCGCGTCCGTGGAAAAAATCCATTCTGATCAAAAGAAGAAATTTCAAAATATTATACAAGAAATACGATCAGTTGAAGAAAAGTTCAACATTTAAAAGATGGAAACAAAATCATTGGAATACATCATGGCAAAAGATATGATAAAGGTCAACTTAGTGATCTACGTTAAAAAAAGATGGATAATTATCATCATGGCATGTACATTCTTGTGAATATAATACGATTGCTCGTTTTGTTTTTATATTCTTAGTTAAAATATGCCTTAACCATGATATAATAAAATTAAATTTATCTTTTTCGTTTGTACACTAAATAGTTCTTATTGCTTCTATAAATAATTCTGTTAAGGAATAATCATATTTTTATTTTGTGACTAATTGAGATTTCCATTCGGTTTATTAGTTAAATATCTTAGTATTATAGGTACTTAATAATTTAGAATCACTAGTATTTGGTCTAAATGTTAATATTTGATACTTTTTTAATAAATCTCTAATATCCATATTATTTAAAATGAGATATTCTAACGATGTAGTTTTTATAGTGCCTATATCAATATATTTTAATAAAACAATCGGCAATTCTCCTTTGTTTTCTGGATAGAAATAAATATCATCACTTGTTCTCAATAATATTAATATTTTTTGAGCAACAACAATTTTAATATCTTTAATATAATTACCTAATTCTAACAAATCACCAAATGTTTCAAAAATATAATTCTGTCTGAAAACTGATAATTCTTTAGATTTTTTCATATGTTCTAAACAGTTCTTATTATTACGTTAATGTAATATCGTTCTTAAATTGACTTTATTACTCGTATGCTCCTTATAAATATATATATTATAAGCATATTATTTTTACACCTTCTAAATCTTTGTATTTATTAGACTTGCTACTAAAATTATCAGCTACTTTTAATAAATTAAAATTATTTTGTTTTCCTACTTCTGCTATTGCCAAAACAATTTTAATCCAAGTACCATAGTCATCTGAATATTCAGTATTAATTCTATCTATTAATTTTTATAATAACTCTTTTGTTATTTTCTTTTTTTTACTTGTGCATTCTTTTTATTACTGATATTGTGACTTTTGCTTTTATTTTTTGTTTTTGAATCAAAGTCCTTTATTTAATCAATTTCATAAGGGATTTCTTCTAATACATTGTGTTTAATGGCTACATAATAATTATTTATTCTAGTAAGGTCAAAATTATAATATATTATTTCTTTATTTTCTGAACTACTTTCAATAATTATTTCTTTTAAAATATCATTTTTATTATTCTTTTGAAAATATGGTAATCAACAACTTTAAATTTTACTAATAGTAGAATAACATTGTTGATCATTTGTAATGTAGTTTTTTAATACTTCGTTTAAATATTCTCTACATTTTAATCCATTATGAAATTCTTTATTAGTAAGTTTCACAAAAAAACTAAATTTGAATTTATTTCATATGGTCTTTTATTACCAACCATAGTAAATTCTAAATCATAATTAGTTTTCAATGTATTATATATTTCTATAAATGTACTATATTATTCTTTTTCCCGGTCGTTATATAAATCAAAATCTATATAACCTCAAACGTTTCTATTAAACACTTCATGGACAGATGAGTACTTACTTTAATATAAAGTATATACATCTTTGATATTTACATTTATAAATTCTGACCTACTTGCTGCTAGCTTAGTTATAATAATAATCAGTTTTTTGTAGTTGAACATTTTATTAGGAAAAAATTATTAAGTACAATTTTGGATCATCAAATTATCACTACTTAAATAAATATTTTATAATAAATGATTTCTAAACAGGATATATTAGAAAATCTTATCATGATTTAAACGAATTAATATCAAATACTTTGAATATATTAAATAAAATACAAAGTAATGATACTGTAATAACAAAAGTAACTATTGAAACGTCTGGATAAAAGAATGCGGCTGAGGCTAATTTGAATTACCTAAGCAATGTAATTGAAGCTTTACGTGTAGAAACAACTGTTTTTTATAGAAAAGTTAATAGTTCTAGTACAGCAGTAAAAACAAACCGTACTTTAATTAACAACCTTATTTAAGATGATAGTAATATAAATCTAAAAATATATACTGAAATAACTGAAAGTAAAAGAAAACTTAAGGTAGAAAATATGACAATTTTTTAATTAATAGAACGTAATAAACAAGCACTAGAAGTAGGTTTACAAGCCAAAATCACTTTAAAAGATTCAATATTAACAGATTTATACATCAAAATTGATTTAGAAACAAGAATAATGGCTCCAATTATTGCTTTGACATATAATATTCCTGAGGTTACAATGCTTGTGGGTAATCACAATGTTGCATGCCAGCTTAAAATAAGAAAATTAAATGAAATATGTGGGTTATAAACTAGTGTTGGTCGTATTAATAAAGCAGCATTTAAAAGTACAGAGTTTTGTATAGATGTGTGTGCTATTCCTATGAACAGTCGTTAAATTGCAGGTTGTGTTAAAAATAATACTAAAAAATCTAAAGTATTTAAAATTAAAAGAAGTGTTTTATCAATAGAAATCAATGTTATTCACCAAGAGTTATATATTACAATAATTGTGTTTTGCAATAAAGTTTTAATCAAAATCAGATAAATTAAAAATACCAAAAACATCATGAACATAATCAGCAATATACTCAGAATCGGAATCAGAATCATAAACAAAATCATAACTAGGATCAAAAGCAGGATTATAAACAGAAACATAATCAGGATTATAATCAGCATCATAATTAGGATCATAATTTGGATAAAAATCAGGATTAAGGTCGGAATTAGCATAAGGATCATGATCAGGATAAGAATCAGAATCATAACCAGACTCAGAATCAGAATCAGACACAGAATAAAACTCAGATTAAAAATCATTATTAGTACTATTATTTTTAGTATTCTTATCGTAATTTATTTTACCAACCCTTTTATAGGAATACAATTATTAGGTTAAATGTAAAAGGATGGGTTATACCTATTTTTAACAAGTAAAATTAGACTTGTAGTTACCGATGTATAGTATCGTATCATTAAGGTTTATATAAATTTATTTTGATATAAATAGGTGCATATATCACACATTTATGTTAAAACAGTCGATGTACTATTGTTTGAAAAGATATTATTACTTAATTAACAAATATTTAAAATGTTAATGCTTTACAAGATGAAAAATTAAAAATCTTGGAAAATCAATTATCAAGGTTTGAATCAAGGATTGAATAATTTATTATTAGAAATATAGAATTTAATAAATGACAGATTAAATAGTATTTGTTTAAAATTAGAATCCAACATTTAAACATATTCATCTATTTTCTAATATATTTAGATCTTTAATAATTAATGAAAGCTTTTCTAGTAAAAGCTGCCTCGTAATTATATTTTAATAGATAGGGATAATAGACTATATTAATTTAATTTTAGTAGAAGATAGTCTCCACCAGAACACATCAAATATTAATTACAGCATTTAAAAATTATCCATCAAAGAACTATGTTTTCGCATTATTTAACAATAAAAATCAAATACAAAAAGATAGTGTTTGTGAATTAAAACTCATGAAAAAAATTTGTAAGGGGTTAAAAATTTGAAATATAATCAAAATAAATATAACAATATATAACACTAAGGATGCTATACTAGATCCTAAAGAAATTAATTCCAAATTAAACAGTATTATAATTCATTATGATGCAATGAATCAAAAAAAATCAGGATTTAATGAAAACTTATTTCACGAGAGGTTGACATAATAATATCTGCGTATTTTATCTTAGTCAATCCTAATTTGAATTAGACAAAAGATCAATACGTATAAATTCTTATTTTTTCATTTTGTTCCGTTTATCCAACAATGATATTTAAATTTGCATAGAGACAGGATAGCAATTGGTATGAGTTCAGATGAATTTATTGTGTTTTGCTAGAAAGGCTAGAAGAAAGATTATGCCTATGCGAGCCTATTTTGTTCTTTTTCATTAAATTATCAAGTCGGAAAGTCAAGCCTAATGTATTGTCAGCACAAAATAATGTTATTATTTAAAGCCACTACATAATCTACATATCATACGGATAACATAACCTATCTGCAACTACAACTACAAGTAATTTATCATTATTTTATATGATTGTTATATTATTGAAATTTAAATAATTTTTTTGTCTATAGCTTATTATATTTTCTAGCTGAAATGAATATAGAAAGAATGCAGGACGATGGATCAAGCAGTGGTAGTTAGAGTGATGCTTCAATTTTAAGGGGTATTCTCTCTTCAATGAGACCGTCTCCTGGTCTGCGTAGAAATATACGTCAAACTACAAGACCTACTACCTTCTTGCGTCTGTAGACAGACAGGCCTACTCACTGGGCCCAACAGGTGAGTGCTACTTCAAAAAAGTATAATAAAAAAGTATTATTTTTTATAATATTTTTTTTAAATAGGGGCCCTAGACGTCCACCAGTAGTTCAAACTACTTACACTCCTCAACAATCTATGACAAATTTTAGAAAATATCATGACTTGCTCATGCAGCAATCGGAGGTCAATATTATTCCGTATATTATTTCTATTTGATTCTAATTTTCATTTTATATTTATTAGTTGTATTTGTTTTTAATTCTAGAAAAAGCAAAAATATAGACTTGCTTGTGCGGATAAAGAGCTAAAGCTAATAAGACAAGCTGATACTGCTCAAATAAAATATTAATTGGCTAATTTGAAAAAACAATTTCATAGGGAATTTGTTAAATTGGCTGCTGAAGAGCAGAAAAAGCAACATTTAAAAGAAATAGAGACTTTTATACAATTAAACAATATACAATATACCTCGACACCCACCTTCTAATCAAAATAATCATCGAGCTATGACTAGACCTCGAAATAATCCATAGCCTATAAATAATCTTATTATCTTACCTCAAATTATTCTTATCAATCCACAGCCATCTCAAAATATTTCACAGCCACCTCAAAATCTTACTTACAACACTACTTATGATGAAATTGACCAATTTTGTTGCGATGTGAAACGCTTTCTGTATTAACTAGTCCCTATAATAACATCACACTTTTAAATAATGTTTCAAATATGTTGTATTTCAAAATTGTGGTCCTTGATCGTAGGTGGGCCACGACCTACATATTATTTTTACTAAAAGTTTCTATAATATTCAATTTGTATCCTGTTGTAGGCTATACCCTGCTAAAACAAGGTAATTATAGTTTAGTATACCTTTTTGTGATAGTAATTTAATAACAAAACATCTTTTACTGCATTTACTTTCAATCTTTACATTTGTTAATTAGGTACTTATAACTTCTAAAACAACAGTACTACGACTGTTTCAGCATAAATGTGTAATACATGTACTTAATTACATTAAAATAAATATAGTAAAATAATAATAACTAAATGATCTTGTGTTTTTTTCTTGTGTTTCTGAGTCATATTTACGAATAACTCTTTAATTTATTTTGTTTTATTGTAAAATATTGTTTTCAAATTTACAATTCATATTAGTAATTTAGGATGATATAGCTTGTTTAGTGGTAAAAATTTTATATTTAAAAAAACTAAACCACTCAAAATCTTTAGTTTTTAGAATTTTTTGTTATTAATTCTAATAGTGTTCTACAAGATTTTATTAAATAACAACACTAGAATACAAACAACAAATATCAAAATATCATATTTTTTATTTTCTGCAGGCTTTTTGAGTTAATAAATTGTAGCTGTTCTACTCCCTAAACAATGCATCTCTTGGGTTTATTGGTGTACTAATAGGCCTAATAAAGTAAAATTGTTTATTTTTTTTTTAAATTAATGACACTAATAATTTACAACGTGCAAATATTTGTTTTTTTGAAATGTTACTATTTACACTTATAAATAGTATCATTTACTATTTTGATTGTAGTATTTTCAATGTACTTTTTTGTAGGTCGTAGCAATCTTGACATTTATCAAAATAACACCCTTGAAATTATTAAACTGAATTATTTTCATGACAATAATATTCAACTTTTTTAATTTTAATATATAGACCACAAATACCAAATTTACGACCATTTAAAGCACGATTAATATTTATAATTTGTTTCAAAATTACAGATTTTAGCCATTTTACATTTCGTTAGAAATTATCTTTATTTTTGAATACAATAGCTAATTCATTCTTTGGCATAAATTCAAATATATATACACACTAGAAATTGTTAAATATTGTAATAAATCTTCCTAATTATTGGGTGCTTCACCTTATGAATTATTTGGATCAACAAATTTACCTAATTGCATTACATTTTTACGATTACTTTAACATCTTGTTCTAAGTTTATTAACATCTGATTGTTAGTATGCAATCATGTATTCCCTGAAATTAATTTAATTTACTTTCTTTGTCATATCACCTAATACATTTATCTTGATAATCAGATTTTATTTTATCTGGTTTAAAATATTTTTTGTCAAGTAAAGAGCAAATTTAATTCTGATTCTTGGGATTATTAAAAATATGTTGGAAATATCCTGTTTTAAGTTTTTCTAAACCAAATGTTTTAGAAAATTTCTGAAGTAAATAAGTTATATCATTAAAACTATAAACTAATCTAATTTTTTTATTTCTTATTTAAATACACAATATGTTTGTTCCTGATAATATTAATTCAGATTAAATGACACTTAATAAACAACAACATTATATCAAAACACTGTTGTTACCTGTTGCATTATTTGCTATAGATTTAAATCTTTTTGTTGTAATGCTGATTTACAAATTTTGCTATTAGAAGAAAAAGCTTCTTCGTTACTATCAAAATCTTATAGTTCAATCCACATTTGTTTATGATACATCTTCTTGTTCATTTATTCTAGCTAAGTATGCTACGTTGTCTTAAAATATGTAGTCTAAACTACAATTTTAAGTCTTTTAAAATCTATAAAACGTCATTGCTTTTCATTTTTATTATATTTAATCTTTCAAATATAACATTTAATCTAATTTAATGGTGTAGTACTTTTAATTTACGATCCTGATTGTAAAATACCTTTGCGTTACAACGTTTATACATTTTTACACTGTCTTTTTATATATTCAATCCTAGATTAATCTGTTACATTTGTCACAATGTTTTTAGTTTTTAGTAGCGTTATCAACACTTTGACAGTCTTTTTGGGCTTAAATGCATAAATTAATATAATTTGCACAAATATGACAATGTTTGTTTTGATAACATTGTTAAAATCATCCCAATGTTACAAACAACAATAAATAGCTGCAACTTTATTATTAAAATCCTAACGATCGTCTTAATATAATGAGTAAAGTTTAATTTTTAGCTTTTGGTTTTTATAACACATAAATTCACTGTCAATAACTTAAAATATACTTATTTTTATGTCTTATTTGGTTTCAATTATCTTAGGGGTTTATTTCTTTTTTAGTGACTTTTAATTCTACGTAATGTTTTGAATTAGATGTTTTTTATTCTTGCCAATTATTTTAATTGATACAATGTTTTTAAATATTTCCAAAACCTTACTATTTTTACTTCTTAATCCACGTTTTCGTGTACAAGTTTGCGTGTTTTGACTGTTGTTAGTTAGTTTTCAAGTAAGAGCGCTGCGGGACTTATCCCATGGCTCTGAATTTTATTCAATTTTACATTTCATATTTAATATTACAATAAGGTTGGGAGATCCACTTGAG
>JAQFZE010002684.1:0-14041 GCA_034695245.1 Dicyrtomina saundersi | reverse complement strand
TATGCTATGCCGAGGAAGGCTTATAAGGAAATGTTATTCCATAAAAGTAGTGGCCTTTATAAAGTCCACGAATCCAACAGAATCAAAGACTAATGATTGTATTATTATGAGAAGTATATAAAAAAAGCCATTTGAAAGTCAAATTTTGGATTATCTGCGCAAGTATAGCCCTCACATCTAAATATTAAAATTGAAAGTGAAGTCGTCCTAAAACGGCTGGATCTGATCCACTGAGAAAAAGAACCAAAATTAATAAATCAGGAATCCACGCTGAAACTGTAATCTCAATCACATTATTACTATTATATAATATAGCTCACTCAAACAATGTCTCATCAGCAATCGATTAAGAGTGTGTTTATGTGAATAAGTTAGAAATGCCTAGTCCAGGAAACATAATAATCACAAATTCGAATTGTGAATGAAGTATACACACTCACTGCGGCTACTAAGAAACGAACACAGCATACGCAATGGGGATTATTCACGATACGTATAAGATTCGCAGTGCTCTGGGTTGCTTTTAGATTCTAATAATCTAACAAAAATTCACACCTAAATAAATGCCCAAATACAATTCAAGCCTATGCCTAACGACAGCGAAACGAAATATTTATGCCAATCATAATATGCAACCAACAATACGACACAAAAATTAAAATATTTATTTCTAATTTTTAATCTGACTGTGGCTTGCATCTTAAATATATTTAAGATTGAATATATATACAACTTCAAATATTTAAGATAACTATGATTGAACATTTTAGAAGATCCAAATTCCAATTCTACCATACTCGATTTCCACCATCTCCATTTTGCAATTTAGCAAACCGAGAATGTAAGATGTACGCAATACAGCAAAAACTTACTTCAAATTCGGATTCAAAAAATAAATTGCAAATGGGTAATAGATACTCACACTGTACTTCGTTCAACAATTGCAAATCCCTGATGATTGTGGAGTTGTGGTTTGTGGTTCGGTTCCAAATTCACACAAACGTTAGCAGAGGAGTCTAATAGTGTATGTTCGCTGAAAACAGAAAAAATTAATACAAATGTTTTTGTACGATTATTTAATTTAAAAAATGCTGGAAAGCTTCATTCTTGTGTCTCCAATTTCGATTCTTAATTTTCTAAAACAAGATTAAAATTAAGAAAAAAGAAACTATACTGCACCATTCGTCTCGTCTCTCCTCTTTATTTTTGTTCAAGGCTGTGCAAGGACACACAAAATTTTAGAAGACAGAAGACATTCATAAATCGCGGGTTTTCTATGGTTTACAGCAGCGGGGAAGACAACCACATTTGAAAATGAAAACATTAACGGTCATAATATTTATTTGTATGAGAGAGTGAGATCATTGTTATTGTTATCATAATTCATTCAAAATTATAATATTTTGTATAATTAGTGCTTCTGTTCCACACGGCACTGCATTTAAAGCAAGCTGGATCTTTTTCAGTTATCAGACCAGAAGTCTTTTATTTTTGCTTTGGGATGCAAATCTTGGATTTTTAGGCGCTATTCTGTTTCTGTAAATATATTGTTTACAGTTTTTATGAATTCGCCCTTATAATATTATATGAATTTATGGCGGGCACAGTTATTCAGTAATTTCATTGTTGAAGTCCGACATCTGCGTTACGATCTATCTAGTACAAGTACAAAACATAACAGTTATTATTATTATAAAACTAGTGCTGTGTCATCTGTTCTGTTTGTCATCTGTATTGTGTATTATTCATTATTGGTAAACAATACACCAGTAGTTCCAAAACGTATAATTAATTGCGTTCGTGCTCCCTATGTGAGAGCCTAACAATCAGAATTGTTAAGGACGGATCAGAGTTGTTTTATTCGTCAAAGTGCAAGCTAAAAGCGCAAGTGTATTAATTGGGAATAAATCTATAGAACTGGTAAACCGTAAATTCGTAAATCAGCGTCAGCTTTTACTATGAATAGTTATAATGGAAATGGAGTCGGCAGCTCCGAGAAGGACACATGTACTCATCGTGAGCAACGAAACGAAAATACATTTCAAATATCTGGAGCATCTAATGAAGATACTGAAAATTACATGGAGGCAACGGATCTACTAAACACAAGAAGCTCAATGGATTGGGACTTGCTCCTGAATCGCGGCGCATCTAACGAAGCAACTGTTGCTGCATCTAAATGGGAACGTGAGTCTTTATACCAAAAATTCGATCCATTGGTCCATCACAAGTTAGAGAATCGGAGCGGACAAAATCAGGATGGAGCAAATGGGAACATGCTTAAACAATGTCAAGGTAATGCAAGAGACTCTAAATGTGGGGGTGACTCTTCAAGATCCAAACAAAGTGGTCCTGAAATGGATAATAACTCCATTTTTATCAAACCTTTATCAATGCCACTAAGTAAGACAACAACATCCCACTCTCATCAAGGGATATCAAGAGCACAAGTCCATGAACCTGGTGGCACAATTTCAAATGCACAGCATTCGACTAATCAGAATCATAATATGGATGACGAGACTTTCATATCAGCGTCGGAATTTAAAGGTACCATGGACACATCTGAATGGGATTTACTAGTTGGTCGAGGAACTGGGAGTATCGTTAATGCAAACACAAAGTGGGAACGAGAGTCCCTGTACCAAAAGTTTGATCCTCTTGTTTCTGCTCGTAAAGAAATCCCTCCTACACATGGTCCAGACGACAACAGAATCCATCGACCAGTAAAGGAACAGATTATTGAGAGCGAATCTAAATATCGGCCGAATGGCAGTCAAAATGGACAGTCGGACGAACTTGAAATAAAAAAGCTGAAAGATGCACTGGAACTTCAAGCGAAAAACTTTCAGAACCAGCTCATTGAAAGATCACTTCAGCTAAAGCAGTTGGAGGCTACCATTGTAGAGGCTTCGAAAAAACTAGAAAATCAACAGCAATCAAAGTATTTTCCACCAATAACCTATTTCTTTCCTATTCTAAGTTTTCAAGGGGCAAGGGGTTTATTTTATTGCAATTGTCAACTAACCGTATGCTATATTACGGTTCGTATTTCTTAAAGCGTGTTGAATTTAAAATTTGAATTTTATATTTTTAGCCGTGTTTTGAGAGAATACGAGAAGTCAGTAGCAGCACTGGAGCACGAGATTGATCAAGTAAAGAAAGCAATTCTGCACGCAGAGAATGACAGGATGAAAATTGTGGAGGAGCGAGACCATGCAGTCCAAGATTTAAGACAAGCGGAGTTTGCTTTTTCTGACCTCCATGGCAAATACGAAAAGGTTAAAAATATCGTTGGAAATTTCAAAAAAAATGAAGAGGTTCTGGAGCACAGACACGAGGAAATGAAAATTAAGGTGGAGCGGCGGGATGCTAAGCTTAAATGTCTCCAAGACACAGTTGAAGACGTTTTCGGGAAAATGAAAAGTGATTTTGAGTCGAGCATTAAGTCGGAAGAAATTGAAAATAATCGAATGCGTGCTCAGCTCCGAAAACTTGAGCTCCGAATGTCAACTATTCAAAAAGACTTGGAACAGAAAGACAAACAAAACCACCAGCTGAGTCTACTTTGCGATGACTTAATCAAGGGCCAAGCGGCTAAGTGAAGTCAACCTCCTTCAGCTTCCCTCTTGCCTCGTCCAGTTACCTATGTATTACTACTTATTATTTTTCATTTCCAGTTCTTGATATTACACAGTGTACGTAACTTATTGCTTGTATCTGAGACAGCAACTCATCCAATTTTAAGAGTTTAATTTCTAGTTTGGAAGGTTAAAAAACTTGTGCCTAATTACCTCATACTGTAGTTCGTTAAAATGTAAATTACTGTTTATTTTCTAGAGTCAGTTTCTGTATACGTACATGAAATTGATGCCACCAAACCAATGCCAACCAGCAAAGGCATTGTATTGTTTTCAAGTAATTTCATGTGCAAATTCAATTCCCGTCTGTATGTATTTTTAAATGTTTGTTAATGTTGTTGTCGGAAAAGAAAGTTTGATTTAGGGGTAGTTTTAGAAGTAAATGGTTTCACTTGACTCATCAATTTATCACGATTAAATATATTGATCACTATTTGCTGCACGATGAGTGTGCCTATTTGTTGTAATGGAAGCTGAAATTCGCATTAGTTTAACGCTATTGAAACGTCAAACTCGGTCAAACTGCAGAACCAGTAGATAGAACGTTGAACTTTGCAAATAAAATCCATTTTTTTTTGTGGATCGATTCGTTCCAGAAATATAGCCAGTGCAGTGACCACAATGAAATGAGGCAGTCCCTCCCTGAGTTATTAATTTAGGCTGCAGTGTAATTCCTATGTAATCTGACCTTAATGCATTTCATCCCTTTTTTCTGAAGTGCTTACAGAAGCAATTGGTCACAATGTAAATATGCTATTTACTGGCATTAGTGGAGTACTTGCAATCTCACCGAAATAATTAAAATACCTACCAACCTACTGTATGTACATTTAACTTCCTGTATAAATTTTCAGGATACTCCCAGCATCTCTTCACGCTTAAGCCTCCAAGGAAGTAATCAAACTCGTCTGTTTCATTTAGGTACTAAGCCTGAGTCTTTTTGTAATTATTGTGAAATACGAGCTTGCTAAACTTATTTTTCTTCCCGATTAACTGATTACGAATAAATCTTAACGTGTTTCAACGAAAAGTGTTAGTTGTTATCGGCATTTACCAATGACTATTTCACTCATTCAAAATATCTACTTCAAATACACTTAAACTTAAACGGTAGAGAGGCCAACAAAGAGTCCATACGATGGAAAGTAATCCCACGGAGGGGAAGGGGGAGGGGGGAGGTTGCAGCTAAACGCCCGACGAAAGGAGGCAAAAAGTCTGCAGCGACCATGAAGTCAATACGCTATAAATATGGTATATTATGATGGTGGACTTTTGGCTCCCTTTTGATAGGCGCTTTGACCGTCGCCGTCGAACTATTTATTTTTATTTCGGTCTTTACCATAAAAAGATACTTTCAAAACGAACTTCGCTGTTGCTGAGATGTCAAAAAATAGCACTTTTGAAAATTTGCAACTCGATTTTTTAAGTATGTCACGTCGCTTCTACAATATATTGCATCTATGGCTATACTTACGGTTATCTTTCGTAACCTTACTCCTTCAGAGATTACAAATTATGGTGAGGCATTTAGACATGTTTTCAAGCCCAGTAAATAGTGTGTAAATGTGTAAGTACTATGATGGAAATAAATACCGTAATGAAAGTTCTCCGTTTAAATACCTCGGATGATTTATTTGAACCAACAATCGTCGAGAATATGTCACTATAGTACACGGTAAAAGTATTACAAGCAACAGGCGGGAATAAGATGTGCCTATCTTTCACAACGCAATTCAGAACTTCGCAGAGTTAGAAGCACATAACTACCACTCCACAATGTATTCGGCTCTCATTTAGTAATCGAATATCGAAGCTTAGGTATGTGTAATCTCTATTCTTCGTTTATATGAACATGACCATCATCATAATATTGGAATCATACATATATTAATCAAGTTTTCAAAAAAAAATCATAACCACAGCTTTCAAAGCACATCATCCCCAACATAGTATTAGCAACAATAATATTACGTAATTATATAATATTTAATTATAAGTAATTCATTTTCGTATTATGCTAACATTTAAGCCACCTATTAAATTTTATCCCCTACACTAGCATCATCAGAAATCAAATACCTATATAAATACACTATGATTCGTATTATTTTTGTAGTACCTAGTACCTAAAAATTAAACATTGGCGGCAACAGTACGATTGATAAACACATCGAAGTAAACGGATCATCGATAATAAATATTTAAACTTAATAGAGAATTGCAAGTTAGGCAATCCATCAAATTAAAATCCATAATTTCTTGATCCAAAATAGATTCTTGGAGTTATCGGGGCGCTTTGTTCAGCAAGAGCGATTCTACTGCTTCTCTTTTCAAAATATTATTATACAATTTAAAGTTAAAAGATTCTCTACAACTAAAAGTATAGTGAATGAAGAATATGAATGATCAGTCACTTAAAGCATAAAAGATCATAACCGCCTCACTCGCTCCCATCATCCTTGCTCATTATATTAACTATTGATACATCCCTTTAAATATATTTTATAATGCAACTTCCAGAGTTCAACAGTCAAATGGCTTGTGTAGTAATTTTAAAATGACAATATTAATAGAATAATTCCTTCCTTTAACTGAAGTACACAGCTACGTCACCACGTAGTACATTGAAGTTCCGTTTTCTTAACCAATTTTTTTATAATTATTGTGTATAATGTGATAATTAGTTGAGAGGAAAACAATACTAATAAATTTTTACTCTTACAGTGTAATCATATTATATAGCTAGAAGGACTAAAAGTCTAGAAACATTTTGTTCCTAATTCACGAAAATGTAATTACACCTATTAATAATTAATAATATATCTGATGATAAGAATAAATATTTACATATTGTACAGTAAGTAACCATAATGTATTTAAATCTATCCCGCCTCAAATCTTACAAATTTCCGAAGACGAATAACAAACACAAAAACGACGATGTGAGGACTCTCATCTGTTATTCTTAAATAATCTTTAATCTTCAATTTTGCTTTTACGAAAAACAGTTACTTTCATCTAGACAATGAGTGACTTCTCTCACGTGTAGGAGACAAATGGTTCTTATCCCTGTCATCAGTATCACCATGGATTCTCAGTCGTTGATGAGATGGGATTTTGTCAAAAAACGGATGTTTCAGTGCCTCCGCCAAAGTAATTCTCTGCGAAGCTTCATACTCTAACATGCAGCCAATCAGATTAAACAACTGACGGGTATCCTCATCATCTGCCTTCATGTATCGCTGTTGACACACAAACGAAAACAATCAAATGAAATTATTTTCCCTTCACCGTCCATTTCCGCTTAATTTTTTGAGATGACTCCCTACATAAACAATATTTCGGCAAATATTTAGTTTAAAACATTTAAAACATACCTCAAGAGGGTGGCAATTATCTCGTACATAGCGCCCAGCCGATGACCTCTCATCCCAATCCAATTTTCCGTGATAAAAGTACTTTGTCTTTGTTTTCCGAGCCAACCTGGTAAAACAAGAAACACATTTACATACAATAACTACGAATGGTTATTGCACTATTAGCTTATCATTTATAATATCTGTAAGTTAGTAAGGATTCATGCTGCTAATTTAAGTTTTTCAATAACCCATCGGCAAAAAGGAGTTTACATAAATGCAACGGGAAAGAAATGCATTAGGATAAATATGCCCTCATGACAGAATAAACGTGTGGTTCGTTGCTGAGGAAGTTAGCCGTAAAAGATGATGATTGTGAAATCCCAATATAAATTCCTTGTCTCACCCAACTTTACCCAACTAAGACCTCCCACACGAGCTCGAGACAAAATGGATCAACTCGTTATGTAAACAAGGGCATGGCAGCCATAAAAACAAGTTCTCGTCATCACAGTATTCGCACTTGTCCGTCTCACACACACACACATACATAACAACTACGTACACACAAATGAGACAAAATATAAAAGTATGAGAGACAAAAAAACAAAGACAATAATCTAGCACGTTGGAATCTGCTTACACTTTACAAAAATCTCCCAAGGAAAGTGCAATGTAAACGTGCAATTCATATATACAGTTAACCATTTATGTCAAGGTTCCGTCAAAAACATGATACCCTTACATAAATATCTCTTCACACAGCAAGTAAAAAAAAATCCCAAGCGGATTTTTTATGGCTTCCTTCATTAATTAAATCACAAAAGGATATTGTAAATTATAGTTTTATATCCTAATTTTTAACTGATTTCAATTTTTAAAAATATGCTTTTATTACCTGGACGGAATAGGGCCCAGAATGCGTTCCATCATTGCTAAGTGCTCTCGATTATCATGGGTTTGGAAAAGTGTGATACCCAAGTAGAGCTCAAACATGATACATCCAATACTCCAAACGTCACAACTTTGTGCCCAGCCCAATTCAAGAATGACTTCTGGAGCTCTGTAATGTCTCGTAGAAACGATCGTTGAGTGATGTTCATAGTCGAAAGTTGCTGAGCCAAAATCAATGAGCCTTACTTCAGAATTTTTGACTTTACGAAGACCCTTCTTTCTTCGATTGTCATAATTCAAGTCATAGTCTGCATCCAAGAACAAGATATTCTCTGGCTTCAAATCCGTGTGGGTCAACTGATTATCGTGGAGAAACTTGACCGCATGGCACAATTGGTACGCAATGTGACGCACGTGCTCCAACGGATATGGATTGTAACTGTTGTCTTTCTGTGAATTTCCCAAAATCATGAACAATATTAATTAAGTTACAAATTGAGCCATGCCCTTATATGGTTTTGGTACACAACCAAATTGTAAGTACATTACAAAGAATATAACACACAGCTACTTCTCCTAACCAGTACTTATATTACACTACTGTCTGTACTCAAGACATTTACCAAGAAATCAAAGACACTCAATCCCAGCATCTCGAAAGCAATACACATATGGCCGTGGTAGTCAAACCAATCCAACATCCTGACACATAAACTGTAAATTTATAAAACAAAATATTAAACACTGATTTTGACTCCTGACTAGAGTAATTCACACTGATAATTTCTCGAAATATGTCCCATCAGAACCATGGATCATTTAAAATACTTCATAAGGTTTTTCTTACTATTTTCCTTTTGAATCTTTCTCAGCGAGCTTTTTCAAAACGTTAATTTCCAATTTGGCTGCTTCACGATACTTCTCAACATTCTTAATAATTTTAAGAGCAATGGTTCTTTCTCTGAAATTGAAAAGACAATATTATTATATAATAGCTGATATCCTGTGATCCTGATATAATTACACGTAGCTATTTCTGTAAGAACTTCGACAGAAACAGTTATTACACTTAACTAAATTATTCCATAACAATGCATTGACAGCGCACTGAGCTGTCAAACAGAGAGGACATCAACATACCACCAATACATATTGAAGAAATTCTAATCCCTACAAACTTACACTAATTAAAGTAAGTTCAAAGCTCCAAATGTTTAAAATATAAATCAAAAGCTGGCAAAATTTATGTTTTTACCACAATCAAACAATTTTTATTTATGGAGTTCTGACTTCGTGTGTAAAAATGGAATTGCACATAAATTTAATTAGTAGACGTAGCAGGAGGTGTACCCATACATATTTGAATTTAAAATCATCCTTTATTCATATAATACACGCTAAAGTAAATTTAATCCCCACCAAGATTTCTGGCTTGTACACCATCTACAATGTCATAAATTCTAAGGGTCATCAATAATAAGTAGAGTCTCGTAAACAACATCTGTTGACTCGGTCTACCTCCATAAAGCATTCTTTCAAATCTACAACGTAGTTTTCTCTCGTCATGTTTACACCAAATACATAAGCACATACCTACGCCACATACCGAAATCCGAAAAGATAAAAGGGACATTTGCGTGCGCCAGTTCTTCTCAAACTCATCTCAAGCTCATCACCATGCAAAAAAAAGTTAAAATTAAACTACCCTTTCGTACTGTTTTCCTCCTTGGCTACCAACATCTATAAGCTACAACGCAGTGGAGAAGCATAGCAATTTTCTGTCAGCCGCATTTTTAAATATCCCCAAGTATCCAATGAACTTTTTAGGTGTACCAAAAAGTAGAAATGAACCATGAAATAGGTAGAACCCGACAGACACTACTGGCTGGATTTTTTGAGAGCGACGACAACACTTTTATAAAATTAAATGGATACAAAATCTACATCACCAAATTAAATTAAAATTTCGACGTTAGTATTAAGTTAATGTAATATTCGAATGCAAATTCCCATTAATTATAACTGTATCTTGTGTATTTTTTTTAGTAATTAATTACACACTTAAACCCATAAAAACAAACCCATACAGACTGAATTATAAATCGTCTTTGTGCATTGTCTTTATTTTCTTTCGCATTTAATTGTATTCAAATATAATTCGAAGATATATTTCTTGTAGACAATCTCAATGTCTATACTTAATTTAACATGGCTTTTTGGCGTGCCATCATTTTGGGTGATCAGCAAAAGTCTTAAAGCCTACTCAATACGAACAATTTGGTTCAAGTCCAAGTAGAAATTTAGATCAAGTCAAAAAACAAAAATAGTCCGCGTGCTCTCCTCTAAATTCGCAAATAATCCCAACATAGTAGGCGAGTCATAAAGATAGAATTAAAGAGAAGATCAACACACAGAAAACCGCTGAGAACTACTGGAACATGCACAACCTGAGAAGAGACGAAGATGCAAATGAATCTGCAGTCTAACGATAACGGCAGTACGGCCCACAGCATTACTTTAAAACTTATTTAGCATCACAAAAATAAAACAACTAGAAACTGAAGACGATGTAACAATATCCCTACTTGAAGCTCTGCCTACATAGTATCTCCTAAGAACATGCATCATCCGAACTGGGTCAATGGTGTTTTGAACCGATTTTTAGAAAAGGTAATTTCAAAATGTAGGTAGCAGAGCATCAATTTAAAAGCAAAAGTTGTAAATATATATTCCTCCGCTTCAAGCACATAATTAAATACTATGATGTACAAGATATATGCAGCTGATAACTAATTATTGGAACGCCGACAAGCTACAATACGCCATTAAAATAAAAGCTAAACCAGATATGACAAAATCCAATGAAATAAACTCCCACACGAGTATAACTGGAAATTTCTGAGACAAAAGGACAAAACGAAAACCCATATCACCTATAACGTAACGAATGAAAATTAATGGGACAAGATGTCAACTTACTTATCCAAATCTTTCACCTTGACCACTTTTCCAAAGGTTCCTTCGCCAAGAGTATCCAAAATCTTATCTGTAAAAACCAAAGAAATAGGGTCAATTAAATTAGGAGGCTTAGACACATTGTATAATTACTTTTATATTTTTCTCAGTGAGGGATTCTCTCTCACTCGTTGCGCTTTCTGCCTATAATCAAATCATTCCATCAATTTAAGATTTTACTCTGCTACTATTCATGCCCTACTACTCGGTCGTCGAGGAAAAGTAAAGGGTTGAGAATTTGACACTAACACTAATAGAAAAGAAACTAAGTGTAACAGGAGGGGAAATTGGTGCAAGGAAGCAATAAGATTCCAGGTGGTTTAATTGGTAGATGAAAATTTTCAAGATATTTTAAATAACAAATTGTGGTTAAATTTTGATTGGACATAATAAAACAGTAAAATTTGAAATTCAGCGTAACAATATAAAAGATCATGTTGTTTGAGTATAGGATAACTGGAGTACATTTAAATACAGTATATTTATGGAGCGAAGGAATTTCTATTTCTTGAACGGAGAAAATCATGATTCGGAAATGTGTTTGAATCAAGACGCGACAATGAAGAGGATATAATTTGTATTTTGGTATACATTCAACAGTGAATGGATTTAGAACAGAATAGATGAATTTAGTTCTACTCAAATTAGCCAAGTCTATATAGGTAATTTACAGAATAAACATCCTATATGTAAAAATACTATATTATTAAAGAGTCACTGATTCAGAAAGGAATTTTTTAAATGGCACTTGAGTAACGAACATCGATCAAGGAGTACGTCGTGATTTCGGTATATAAGGTGACCATCCTCGTCATCTTCAATGGGAGGAGCATGAGAGGTCTATTTTGTCAACAATCCCAATTTTGTCCATGTTGTCCAATATTCACCCATATCCATTCATCCATCCAAATCAACATCCATCATAAAATTCATAATTAGTTTTCGGAATCCATTCCAAATAAAAGTTGTTTCGTTCGTCCATCAAAATACAGAAATCCATCAATGATTCATATCCATACAGCCCACCATCAATTTCGGATCCATGTACAAAAGTTCAGTGAGGTTCAAGAGTAGTGTAGAGTGGATGATGAGTTATCGAGAGATTAATGTGAGGACCAGAGATGGAAGCGTCGTTGAATATTACCATGAACCAGAAACCAGAGAGATGCAGCAACCAAGACCACCCAAATGACAAGATATGGGAACGTAGGGAATCGAGACAGGAATTCAGTTTCGTTCGTTAAATCACCCGAGAAAAGCAAAAACACAAGAAGGGAAACCAACGATAGGATTTTTTCTTTGTACATTGTCATCATTGTATTACATAAAGATTAATATTATTCATATAATTAATTATATTAAACTTACCAACAACCAATAAATGCCAAATAAGAATTTTAATATATGACTTCTCTAGATCTCAACTACATGCTCACACACATACCACCATATAATATCATCACCGATTAATCGACGCCACCTCATACTACATACATAATTATACTGTATGATCAATAATTCGAGACCTACTAACTGATTAACTGATAATGTATTTAAACTGCTTACAAATCTTAATAGCTGAATGCTGCCTATAGACAATTCATTACTCTGTCACTACCCACTTCACCAGCGTACATATACACATTATAAATCCTTGTGACCATGGATGACTTTATGCACCTATATTATGACAATACGATTTTAAGAGACTCTCTTAAAAGCACACATACTATTATTATGGTAATTATAAGCCTTTAACACATGCATAAATAGTTACCTACATCGCCATCAAAAGAGAATCGCCTCTTCCTTCCTATATTAATTACTAACTCCACCCAAGACATTAAATATTATATTTGACTTCATCTCATTTAAACCTAGCCATCTCCATGATCATACATGCAACTATCTACTGTAACTTCTTCAATACATGTATATCTAGGTATCTACCATACCCATGAATTAACACTGCATGTATATGTTAAATTGTTCCCCAAATCATGATAATATAATTTTGTCTGCACACAAATCTAGTCTTCAGCAACGACAATAACTGCGAGAATTAATTACTATGAGAACCTTCATGATCATATCATCGCATTTTACTCACATCTTCCCAAATCATCAGCCCACATATGATTATCCAATTAATATGCAGTAATCAATCAAATTTCCAGTCATTAAAATGTCGAGGAATGACAAACATAAATGGAACATTTATGCACTAATAATTAAGTCACATTATACCCTATTCGCTAACTGCCATTTCCTACTTTGCTTGGTCTCAACGCAACCCTTTCAAAAAATTGGCTTATTCACAAAACACGTTTTTCAAATATGACTTTAGGTTATCCTTACTGTCAGCATCAACTATACCACCCGTTAAAACCGAAGAGCTCAATAGCTTAAACCAATATTTAAACTACTTTACTATGTATACTACAATTTTAGGAGCTCCAATTAAAAACAATAAGCTATTAGTTAAGAGTAAACTATCCTTGCATCGCTCCTAATTTAACTTTGGTAATTCATATTGACTGACTCACTGTATTTGTTGTACTACTAATAAAATTAATTTGAAGGGTTGAACAAAAATACATCACACATTGTGCTCTCAAACTATCTAGCTGAAGCATACTACTACCGATTACAAAGATGCGATGGTTTGTACTTAAATCCTGGAATGATTTCGGCTTCATTTAGGAATATTAAAAATAATAATCCAATGAGAATGAAATTAAAAACAAAACTGAAAATAATAAGTAGAAAAAAAAATGAATCTTACAGGTACTTTATCCAACTTTATCCGTTTAGCCTGTAATCTGGTAAGCATTGCTGATTGTCAAATGTTTAAATATAAAAGCACTGAATGATTGTACTATTTATGTTGTACTATCTTATCTAAACTAAGGTTGTTAGTGACTCATAAATCTGTAGAATGAACTTTAATTATGCACTGCTAACTCCGTTGGACCTGCACATACACTGGTCAGCTGTACAACAAAAATGATCAAGTCCAGCACCATGAACAGTGGTTGTGCAGGCAAACCAATGACTAGTTTACTAATGGCTGTGAAATTTGGTATTCTAAAAGGTACCCTCAGACCGACCGACAGCATGAAGGCCGTGGTGGCT
>JAQFZE010002683.1:0-14041 GCA_034695245.1 Dicyrtomina saundersi | reverse complement strand
ACTGCACTGCCTGGCCTACATGTATATCCAAAGCTCTAAACATCGGTAACAATAGAAATAGGACTACTACTACTACTACTACTACTACTGCGGCTCCTTCATAAAAACCAAACCAAAAAGCCCTGATTTCTTCAAAACTTTCACGATCGACTCAATGCAATGTTTAATTTTAATTTTAATCCTGAGAGGAAATTACCACAGTTAGACTATTTTCATTATATACATATGGTGGTGGCCACTGCATACGCCAACAAACACAACCCAGCCTGGGCTATAAGCTCACCTTCAATCTAATATATTCAAATTCAAAGCAGCTCACAATCCACATACAAGAATAATAATAATATAATAATACAATAAAAAAAGGAAAACTAATAAGCTCATTACAGTACACTTTAACAACCGGAGTCAAATAAAGTTTAATCTTTTATTTTCTTCTTTTCTTTTCAATCCGTAAGACATAAAAAAACATGCGCCTACAGAAATACATTACATTATTGGTTTGGGCCGTAGCTTCTACTATTTCTATGTACCTATACCTACATTCCTCATTCAATCCCCTCGTACACAAAAATATACAATGCACTTTATGCTTTATTGCCTTTTTACTCAAATCCAAATAACTTTTGTCTCAATCCTATATCCATACCTAGTAATAATATATACCAAGTAAATAAAAAAAACCTTGAGATTTCGTATCTGCCTATACATGCCAACTTTTAAATCCTAACTATATCCTAAGATATTATAGTTTCCGCTGAATTGTTATTTCAACGCTTGTAAATAAGGCCAAATTAATTATAATAGGGAAATGAAATAAAACGAAGTGTAGTACACCCAATTCTCCCTGTAGCTATATAAGAACTCCTCACTAAGAATAAGTTGTCACAATAATAATCACGCTAATAACAATACAAGGCAAAAAATACTTTATGTACCTTCCCTATATTACAAACGTTATTCGATCACAAGATAAAAATTCTAACATTTCTATATCTCTTCCGTTAATGGCCTATAGTAGTGTGATTTGGTCTGGTCTGGCCTGGTCTGGTCCGCTATGGTGTCAATAGCGTATTCGTATTATTTAAAGGAAAATTGCAAGCATGAACAGATCATTATTAATTTAAATAAAAGCACATAGTAGTAGAAATAAATATATATCAACTTGTAAGTAGGGTTCTATTTAATGTTTATTTAATTATATAAATGTGCATGGAAGAAAATGTATAGTCAGCAGTCAGCAGAAAAAAAAGAAGAAAAGTTACAACCCAACCTCTTGTGCAGTAAAGTAAAGACGGGAGTCCACATATTTATGTAGAACATATATTATACTGTGAGACAAAGGAAGTAAGTTCTAGGTAATTACCCTCTTGTCGTTGTCGTTTCAGATTTTATGCGTGATGATCTTATAAATATAGTAGATGAATTCCTTGACTGGATTTTTTTTTCACCATCATCATCCATCGTCATCATCATCATAATCATCATTGAATAAAAGTATATATGGAATACATAAAAAAAAATATTAAAAAATAAAAAGGATGATAAAAATGAGTGCACGTCAAAAACTTTGCATATTATCGGAGAAGCTGAATAAGAATATGGAGAAGTTAAATAGAGAACTCGAACGCGATTATTTTGATATGGGAATCCCAAGGTAATTCTCTTTTCTTTTATAGCTATATATGCGATCTTGGGATTTGATTCACAAAAGACGACGACGACGACGACGACGATGTGGACTGTGTACACAGTACTACTTACTACATACTACTACCAGTGCAGTGCAAGTTGATCAGCAGAATGAACAGAAACAGATCCAGCACGTTTGTCAGTCTACTATCCATATACTGGTAGGGCTATATACAGATATACCTCTTTGTCTCAAAATATTAGATATGTTGAGTAGCTCTATATATTTTATACAGAGACGAGTATAAAAACATTTAAAAAAAATGCCATGATGCCATGTCATAGAAGTGACCAACTACATATAATATACTGATATATTCGAATTTCGAGTCCATTAATGAAAGATCATGATTCGCCCACAAAAATATAATCTTAACTGCTGTGCAAAAAATGGGAGTGCAAATGGGCTGCAACTCTCACGGAAACATGCGAAAAAGTGCCTTCAGAGATAATTTAAACGCATTAACCATTTGACTGACATTTAAAACTTGACCTCATGAAAAGTTAGAATGTACTTATAGGAAGTATAGAGAGAAGGGGAAAGAGTGAGAGAGAGAGGGACTCAAAGAATTCGAGAATCAGAACAAAGTCATGATAGATACATTGAACATTTTAACTTCATTTATCAGCTTCACTAATTTGCCGCCAGCACAGCACAATCCTCACAATCATAATAATCTCCACTGAACTGACAAATTTTTTCTCTTCATCTCAACAACTAAACACCATCAGAATATCACCATCCCCATCGTCATACCATACCATGCCATATATACCAACAAAAAACAGAGAGGATATAATATATCCCTTTCATACAGATAGCATTGCGAGTCATTTAGCACAGAGCAGCACAACTACAACACACCACTAAAACACTAATCGTAAGTCACTCAACGTACAAATACATATCTCCTACTTAATGATCTTAGATCTAACTTGCTAATAATCATCAATTTATTCCCTCATATATTTGGCCCAAAACATTTTTTTCCCTCTCTCCCGTCTACCACATAATAATCCTCGCACATAGAATTCCCTCGACCACTTCTACTACTCTCATACATATAAATAATACAGCTATGTGCTCAAGCTAATCCTAATTATGAAAGGTATGCCAATACATAATATCCCTAGATCACTATACATGTCAAAACAGAGAGAAGAACAGTGAGTTGAAATTCTACCGTTTACTTTGCGGTTCTCCAGAACTTAAAGAATTAATCATCGTTAATGAGACCCAAACTTTTATATACTGTACAAATGGTACAAAGGCAAAGTCAAAGGGAGTTGAGTGCTCCAAGCCACACATTTTTTTTCCATCAAAAGTCTGCTGCGTTATGTGTGCACTTTGTGTGTAGTGTTTTTTTTCCCTTCCTTCGTCCCTCCATACATTTTATTACGATTACTTCATAACTTTACAGCATGCTATGTGATATGATAGCATGCTATATATTTACGAGGCAAATTTATTAATTTCATTGACTACCATCAATTTTGCTCACTCTTCAAGCTGTTAGATTACATATTCCCTATCAATTTTGTTGATACGCCGAAGCCGAAAGCTGACCCTTATATAAAATACAAGTATGTATGCAATTTAGGTGTTACTCTATATGCTTAGATCTAAATAATTATATAGTACAATTACATACCTACCAGGTATACATTTTTTTTTTCAAGAATGTTTTTGCTTCAATAATTTTAGAAAATATATCCATTCAATATCTACAGTCTGAGAGCAAATTAAGAGACAGAGACAGAACGAGACGAGTGTATACTTGAGTGTACTATACTGCCGTCGCCGTGTAAAAAGTATTACATATATAACCCACAGTACAACTATATAAGTTAAATTAAAATTATTACGCGTGTGTATAGTACGGTCGCCCTAGTTGTGTGTGGACGGTAATTTAAATACCATTTTAAATGAAACCACAAAGGAATAAGAAGGAAAGGACGAGAAAGGAGCGTAAAATAATACAATGTAAGAAAATTCCTATTTAATTTAGAGCACATGAAAACAGTTAGATAAAAATATAATTAATGAAGGAATAAAATGCTATACAGTCCCTCATTGCTCCTGTATGTAGTTAGTTATCAAGTATCCAATCAGGCATATGAGGCTCATAATAACGGGATTGGCCGAGCTACGGACAACCAATTGCTAAAACTAAAACAAAAGCAAAATAGAAATGAGAGCAGAAACTATAAACTCTATATAATAAATGGATACGGTTACGGTCTCGGTCTCTGTCCATCTGAGTGTCTCATCCTATTGCGACTCGCTAATAAATATAATACTGCACACTGCCCGAAATAACATTTCTTTCTTCATCTTTAGTCGTTAGTCGTAATTTTAATTGTAGAAACGTGTATGTGCATATAATTGCATCTTTTCCCAGACCAAAACACAAACACACACACACACGAAAATGAAGATTCCAAGGAAGAGATATATGTAGGTACGTGTACCTATACCTACCAACCTATGTTATGTTGTACGTAATACAAACTACAAAAAATCGTGGAGCCAAGCTCAAGTTTAATGCTAATGTTTCAATTTAATTTTAGAGTACCGTCTGATATTACACTTACCGCTATACATTCAAGTATAGACTCTTAGTACGACAGATATAAAACCTCTAAAAGGAAATCCCTACTTAATATGTGATGCACACAAGTCTCCGAATGAAACTAATCATGCAATCATAATCATGAGGACTATCATAGGGGATTTGGTTATATTAGTTTTGTGAGTTGAGTAACTTTGTGACTTTGTCTTAAAAGATTATAATAATAACATATGAGAGAAGACTGAGATCCGGTCTTTTTAAAATTATATATTTACTTGTAATTTCTTTTTCTTTGACTATATACATACTCATATCTAGTAGTAGTGCAGTCTGCAAGAAATATAGTTCACAGATATGAACATGAGTAACCTTTAAGTTTTAAATTCACCAGCCAATAGAACAGAACTCAAAGCTTGACACACATCATTTTTATTTTTCTCACAAAGGTCACTTCAATTTGGTGTATGTGTGTGTGTGTGCTTCCCCTCTCCTTCCATTCCGTACATATGTATAAATATATTATACTAAACTACATTACATTACAACAAAGGAGGAACTCTCAGTCAGTATATCCAGTGATAAAAAAAACGACATGTTGTTTACTCACAGAGGATGTGAAATTATTCAGGCTCGTCGACTTCGACTTTGACTCTGAGGATGAGACTGACACCACATTCCTTGCCACTACTGACCAAATGAAAATAATTACCACTTCTTCTTCTTGGTCTTCAAGTCGTTTTCATATAATATCCTCACACACTCCACTTCATTTCCATGGATGAGTTTGTAGTATTATTATTATGTCTGTGTATACTTACAGACAAGAGCAGAAGTTACTACTTCCCTCTATAATATTAAAGTTTACTTTCTTATTTTTTTAAAATAATAATAATCATATACGTGAACTAATACATGGTGCACTCCCACTACTCGCATGCAACTCTGCGCGTATGTCTTAGACCTCACTCACTCCGTCTCCATCCGTCACTATATTTATATTATGTACCTACGTAGGTACGTACATCTCTCTTTCTTTATTTTTTTCTGATTAGACAGTCCGTGTGGAATTATATATTTTACAAGACACAGACATATACATACACACACACACAAATACACACTGAAATTGTTTCAGGAGTCGTTTCTGCTGTTACTACTTTAGTATTGCAATCGCATGGGATTTTAATATACACACACACAAAAAAGGGTGGAAGTCAAGTTAGAAAGGAAGGGAAAAAGGTTAAGAAGAAGCACTGAACTGGATCATTCGCCTCCACTCGATTGAATGTCATTTCCTGTCTACCTAAACTTGAGACTTCTGCAGTCTATCTCCTCCCTATATCTCCAACAAGTTAGAACCGAGTTTGGAGTTCAACCTGTGTTTGCTGTACACACTCAAGACTGGGATTGCCGACAGTAGTACACTCCTATATATGCGAGAGAGTTTACTCGTGATTTTTTGCTGAGGCTCTCGGCTCTATCTACACAGGAGTTACTTCTTCTTCTATGGCCTGGTAAGGTCTGGCAGTCTGGTCTTGAAAGCTTCAGAAAGATTAGGATTTGTTCTTATGTGGGGAGTAATGTAAGTAGAAGGAAAATCGTAGAAACAACAAGAGCAACAGCAGCAGGAGCAGTAGGAAAGTCTACAGTCGTCACGGGTTTTGGATTCATGAACAAACGAAACGAATAAATGCAAGTTAAGTTTTTGAATTTTTGAAGGTGCGAGAGCGGAGGAGTAGACACAGGAAACGAAATATCAGTAAAAGACGGCAGTGTCGGTCCTTGATTTTTTGATTCTTCTGTCTTGTGTGTTGTGTATGAAAATGGAGAGCACACGGTGAATACTGAATACAACTCCTGAGACTGACTGGCTCACTCCCTGCCTCACGAAGACCACGGCAGAGTGGGGGGAACTGACTACACTCTTTTATTTTATCCATGCAGTCTCTATAGTATACGAACAAGCTTAAGACTTTAACTTAAAGGTATCTTATCCACCTACCTACTACCTCCTTGTACTTATTATGCTCATTAGATTATATACCTGTTCGCTATCTTGTGCTAGCACACACATACATACAGAAACAGTCACAGTTTAAAGGCGCTGTTGTTACATTTCAAGAAATATTTTTCCCTTCACTTTGCCAAAGCTCTAAAAGACGTACCTAGGCATAGGTATGTGTCCCTTTCCGCTTCATGGTTATCGTGATGGCTATAATAGTAATAATATATATGAAGAATCTTTTGAGTACAGCACCTACCTATGTACATACCTATACAATTCGAGTACATACCACTTTTTCCACTCGACTCTCATGCTATATAGTACATGTGCGTAGCGTAGGTAATCCAATTTGCTGGACACGCATACTACAATATATTCTCAATACTCTTCACGGAGAAGAACCATACCTCCCCGAGAAACGCTGTCGTGGCCGATGTCGCTGTCGAATGTCGAAATATATAATAATAGTTTAACAAGTCTAATATACATTACACGCCGCATTGTACTTATTTTACAACTCCCATAGTAATAATAGTATTTACAGTAACATTTTTATTGTACTATACCCACCTTCTTTCCTAAGTGATAACAATGTTTACGATCATATATATTAATTTAATATAACATGACCCTTCAATTTCACATTTCACCACTTGAGCTTCTTCTACTCCGGACATTAGTTGTTGTATGCATATAATTATCCCCCCGGGGATTTGAAATAAGGAATATGAGTAGTACAGATATTACATCCAAAAGCTACGATTTTTGATTGTATTTTTACTCGTCCATGTACAAAAATATCCATATACCATGACCATGAGGAACCATAATAAGGAATTTTTCTAATTCCTGTGTGGACAGGAAAATTGACGTGAACTCTTAAAACTAGTGATGGGTTTGGAGTTGGAGGCAATATACTATATGCACAGTATACCGAGACAATAATACAGAGAAACAGAAAACGCAGAATATAAAGAGGACGGATAGGAGAAGTAAAAATTTTTCAAGCATTACTTTAACGTTCCGCATGCCGGCAACAAAGGGCTCGACTCCTACTGAGTGTTAACGTGACAAAAGGGTGAATTCCAAACTCCAAAGCAAATTCACAGCAAATTCCTCGTGGTCCTGGACATTGAACGAATTCCATTTAGGATGAGCAAAAAAAAAATAGTATTGTGTATAAAGAAGACAAGAAGAAAATAAAGATTCGAATCCAATCCGAACTACCAAACGTGGTTTATTACACACACACACACTCACAGAGCCAAGTTAAAGAAAGTAACTCACCTGGAATTCTGTCTTGGAGTATTGGATTAAATAAGTGTACAACTTTTAGGAGTCATTAATCATGATCATACCCTACTACGTGTGCCACACTCATTCATGTTCACATTAATAATATTATGTTACCTTATATCATTGAGATCTATGCCATCACACGCCACCTCCAAATTCGACCTGAAACTGAGCCACTACTACTGACGACTCAAGAAAGACCTACCCGTTTCCTTTTGAGAAAGGTTCCCCTTGCATAATAAACAAGAACAACGTCAACCCCAGATTTCTTAGCACTACACCAACCACACCACACCACTATTATTTACTAATAATCGACATCGACCCAGTCACCGAGTGCGATACAGAATAATACCTATATATACGATAATAGTCAATACAGTTAATACAATGGCAGGCCCAGTACTAAATACTGAATCATTGAATTCAACCCGAAAGGACTGGAGTACATAGGTAGGTAGGTACTTTACTTGCGCACACTTGACTACATAATTTTTTTTTTTTAATTTAAACGGATTAATATGTATGTACAGTCTAAACCTAGATAGGCATGCACAGAACACAGAGATAGTTACAGTTGCATTCACGGTAAATACTGATAAGTCTCTTTCAACATTTTCATTTCCATTGAACTGAAGAATGCTTTCTTTGAAAAAGAAGACGACGACGAAGAAGAAGATTGAATGTTACACTATAATAAGATCAAGAACCTAGGCTACTTAAAAAGATAAGCTCAAACTTGTGGCTATAAACATTGAACTTACATATTATCCAAAGTGGAATCCTATTGAAATTTTAAAATTAAATGAAACACAGAGCCAGAAGTTGTTATGTTTTAAATTAAATTTTCCTCATCATTGAAATCATTGAGGGGGACCAAGAAGAGGCAAAAGGAAAAGAGCACCACCATCACACATTCATAAATCATCCCTTTCCTATGTCCATCACTTTTCAGTTCCTACAACTACTTGTGCTCTGTTGTGCCTAATCCTTTAAAAGAAAGTTAGTTTCGAATATTATTATGATTATTATGATGATGACGCTGATGCTGAAGACTCACACAGGAAGACAGGACAGTAGCAATATAATATAACAGTCAAAGAAAAGCTATACCTACCAATACCAAGGCAGAAGACACTATATAACTAAAGCCCTATTAAACAAGTAGTAATTTATATTTATATTACTTAGACATTTAAAAGACAAACTAAATAGTTTTTAGTGTTTCGAGCTAATTAATGAACATCAAACTAAAGGCCATAATAGCACAAGAAGCGTTACATATTCCATTCATTGGATTGGATGGAGGATGCGAGGGATGTTAGACTTGAGAGAGTTGAGAGAATTAGAATAAACAAATTTTTTTTAATAACTAGAGATAATCTAAGTAAAATATATTCAAACTTGAAATTTTCAAATAATGTATGAAGGGTAGGATAGGATGGTGATGGTGGTTGTTCAATCATGGGGAAATTTATTCTACACATAGTTTAGAGATGCAAACCACGAAGACAGTGTGAGTCTCTCATTCTCAATAATGTATATCTCGATGAGTTGTGGGTTGGTGTCCGAGAGAAAGAGAACCAACTGACAAGTTCAGTGAAACACCACACACAGCACTTACTCACATCTATATATGGAAACTAATTATGAGTTCTTCTTTTCCTATCTATGAATTTATATAAAATTTGTTTTCAACCTTCTAAAAAACCTATTGGTAAAAATCCTAGTTGTAAACTAGTAGTGTGGTGATGGAACGGGTTCTCGTCATCTTTTTGGTGATGGTGGTGGTGGAGTCCAGAAAGAAAAGATTGAATGCTACTTCACCACTCATCAAAGATGCTAATAGAGACACAATAAGTCAAATCATATCGGATTGGATTAAACCAGACTCATACACAAACCGTTTGAGACAAAGACATGCCCATTTCCCATTACCATGTAATTTGTAGGTAATTCTCTAAGTATAATTAATTTTTACAATACCTATAATATAGGCTCTACCCATATAATGTGTGTGCACATAATATATAGGCTCCAAATACTAAACACCAATCCTACCTAATAAATGCTACTACTTGTATAGTAGTACAATGTGAAAACTGAATACGCCAAGTCACAAGGTGGGGAAAATAATATTAGCAGCACACCATATTAATACTATCAAAGGTTTTTTCTCCTTCTTCTTCTTCGTCTTCTAACTTCTTTCCTTACGGTATGTCTTTATTCTTTTATTCCTACACTAATAGACGAGAGTCTAATCTATTGAGCTATTACTTAATGTGCTCATGATAAAATAACAAACAATTTTTATTAGTCATGACATGATTCTTAGTGAGAGAACCTTTTAGACCGACAACCAACAAGAATGAAAATAGCACTACGAGGAGGACAAGGAGGCAATATTAACATTAACATTATTATTTTATAGCATATTTATATATATACACAATACAATAGACAGACGTCGTCATCGCATCGCATAGCTCAAACTCAAACCCATGCAGCTGCCGTTATTAGTATAAAGTATGTACACATACACTGTCTAGTCTGAATTTTTGACTGCACTTGAATTTGCATGTGTTCAAGTGAATCAAAGAGTAAATGGCAAATTAGGAATAGAAAATATACAACGTAAATAACCTTGCTATGAACGGACGACGACGGTGAATGAATACTATTTGTAAATGACCACTGGAAAATTGAAATCATCTAATCTTAATTCGTCTCACTCACCTAATCATAGTATCTAACAGAAATGTCACGTTCATTCCAATCCCGACGCATGATTGATTCTCCTATGTCTACATCACATGATAGGCAGCTAAAAGATTCTAACTAAAGCTCACCTTCATATACAGATACAGGCACTATATATATGAATATTTTTAAGCTCGAGATCATCATCATCATCATCATTCCATATGATCTATCCCTCACTGCATTCATCCCAAATAACAGTTCACGTTTAAGACTTAAGAGTTTAGTCGTCTTCTCGATTCCGATTAATATTTTCATTTGCACTTTGTAAGTCTTTTGTATTTGCATATATGTATGTATACACTATATGAATAGCTCCCTACCTATACAGTATAATATGCACACTACAAGTAATAGCCAATGAATCAAAGTTACCAACTATCAACCAAGGCAGCTCTAGAGTTCAAATGATTGTCAAAAGTATTGTCTGGCTGGGGGGAGCTCATCCTGCTGGCTCTGGCTCTATGGTCACTCACTTCACTTTAGTACATTACATACCTGAGTGTGTACTCCCCCAGAGAGTATAAGTACATACAGGTAATATAATAGACAGGGGTATGCATACCCAGGTAATAATTACATATGTATTTACACATACACACGCACATAATTACGTACCCCAGCGCTCAAGTATTTAA
This sequence comes from Dicyrtomina saundersi, assembly GCA_034695245.1. Lineage (NCBI taxonomy): Eukaryota > Metazoa > Arthropoda > Collembola > Symphypleona > Dicyrtomidae > Dicyrtomina > Dicyrtomina saundersi. The sequence continues at coordinate 3,077 of JAQFZE010002683.1, read as the reverse complement.
CTCCCTTACTTCTTCGTTCTTCTCTACATGGACATGATGTGTCGAGGCATTGCACTTTAAAGCTCCTTTAACTTTAATGGTTAATCCTGTCAGCTATGTGCATGCCTTACACGTGTATATTTTTGTGAACCGATCAGCTCGGCTGTCATGCTTCAATGACAAAATATGTCTGAAATAAATTAAAATACACATTCCACTTGACCATGTATAGGTCGCGAGGTATTTTATCTAATCCGAAAAGTAATGGATCCGATTTCACACAAGAACCTCCATGATTTTTTCTCCACCATCCGCATCCCTATAATCTTCCCTTCAATACGGCATTTAAAAAAGTTTGTTAACAAATTATGGATAGGTGATATGAGAGGCGTATAGTACACACGTGTATATAGTGTAAGCTACTGGAACTATTTCGCGTGTAATTCCGGAGATAAAAAACTGTCAATATCAAATTAAAAGAACTCACTGATTACACACACACACACATTACCTACACACAAATCAGTGTGCTCATACATAGATGGATACAGCAAATGAAAGGCGACTTATTACTACTACGTAACATCAAACCAAATCCAGGTGCACATACTGACTGGCTATAACCTTTTGTAAATGTGCATGTTATAGATCTTAGCATGATGTGATCATACAGATTTATGATAGCATTAATTATTAGATTTTGAAGTTGTAATATTTTAAAAGGATTATGCAGGCGTCTTAAATTCATCACGTACCCTCCCATAATTCATTATATCTGTCTTCGAAATTTTTGTTTTTCTTAATTATTATTGTAGTGCGAATTCCTTTTTGATATCTCATAAATTAACCTCCATATATGCTCGGAGACGAAATGAGATTCAATGGTTTCAAAGACATGTTCTTTATGAGGTCAATTTTGAGGATAATGTTAGTTTGAGTCCGTCTCATATATTTCATTCTACCCTCTACTACTAAACCGCTCCAGTTATGGCCATGCTGCAGGAACGAGGAAAAAAACAAGTAAGTATGCTGTCATAACATTTTTGTAGCTTTAGATTCTGCTCCATCGTCCCTCGTAATCGTAACTATGCATTCATACATCAATGAAATACACTGTAACTTTAGACCTCAAACTATAGAATTTCACTACCACCTATACCACCGATACCGATATATAGCCTGTTACTACACTACAAATAATTATACGAATATATCCATGCAAAATCATATACAATTTATGAATTCTAAAAATTCTAGAAACAATAATTTCTAGGATTCCATGAGTAACTTGGCATTAGTGTCTCACGCAGCGTGTGTAGGCAGTGACTACGTTATGCTAATTACGCCTGGTTTTACTTTTACGATTGGGTTGTGATTGGAATTCCGCAGCAGATGCATAATTACATATATAATAATTATTATTATAGCATACGACGGTACGACAGAAAAGGATGCGGATATCAGTATTCTGATATTGTGTAGTTTTTTCTTTGCGATGTAAGTCAAGTATGCGACTAAGACTAACTAGACCAGATATACGGTGTATAGATGCTTAATATCAATCTTTCATTTCTCTGAGCCCTGCCTCATAAGTAAAGTACATAAGTCCTACATGCCTATAAATAATTAAAACATTGAAGGATAACGAGTGTAAGTACAAGTAGTGGCAGCAACATTAATGCAAAGCAATATGACAAGCATAATATACGTAGAAGTAACGAAAGTCATACTTGGAGGGTAGCTGTACAATAATAAAGGAGTAGGTAGGCATAGTGTACGATTCTCTTATACTAATTTGAAAGTTAAAATTTAAAACCTATACCAAATAGGGATGTAATGGGGGCCATATAGCTATAGTAATAGCCACACATGACATGACACACGTCTCCTATGAACTGTACGCAAGTATTCATTCTTTAAGGTGACTCAAAGGGTAAATCGGAATGAGAGTGGGCGGAAAAAGATTTTCTGTTCTTCTTCTTCTTACTTCTTTTCCTAAAAGTCTATAGGGAAGAATGAGACAGATGTGAGATCTGGTTTAAGTATCATTCTTTTACCACCCAAAATTTCCAAAGTCATATACACACAACAGACAAACTCGAGACAGTAGACAAGAAGAAGAAGAAGAAGAAGAAGAAGAAGAAGAAGAAGAAGAAGAAGAAGAAGAAGGGGGATGATATCATGAATGGAATAACTCTTTTACATTACAGACAGTCGAGCAAATGAGACTTGAGAAGATGAAGGAGACGAGTAAAGTATACAAGAAACAAACAAAACGCTCACTCCTTCCCTTCATCTCCCTTACTCCTTTCCTTAAATGTACACAATCTTTTTGAGTTTTTACACATCTTTAAAGTTATATATGTGTATATAATTACTATCCATCCTCCCACAAAGATGCGTCGTCTGTCTTACGTTTATTAAAGTTTATTTCTACCCTAAAATACAAATACGAGCCTCATATTATAGTGAAAGCCATCATATATACCATAGAATAGTATACTCCTACTATACACACACTTATAGATCTAGCGCCCAGCATTCAAAATTCAAATAAACTCAACTGTGAAAACACTCACTCTCCTCGAATGCCCCTTTCTCCTCTCTCTCTCTCTATCTTGAAGGAAAACCTATAGAGCAAACTTGCAACTCGAACCAAAAAACCAATTCATCTTCTTATCTTATCGTCCTGTAATTTTTGAACATTTTACAGCACATCATATATTAAATTTAGAGTGGTAGATTAAAGCCAAATAGATCCGTCCTGTCCATTTGTTAATGTCAATTTCGTGTAAACGGATTATAAAAATTATATAAGCAGTAGAAAGACATAAGAGAATTATTTCACATTTTAATGGCTCTCTAAACACTACATGGTAGTAATGGTAGTAACGCCAGAATTACAATTAACCAACTAGTCAGCCTACATACTCAAAATATAATGGAGATAACATAAACAGTAAAGCTGCCTGGAGCCCTCAAAAAATATTAAAGTGACAATTCCTAATAAATTTGTTTGGAGAGCTCAATGAATTATACATAATATCAAAGATGGGCGCCTTCCTATAAATATGCCTACAATATAGGCGAGGAAATAG
>JAQFZE010002682.1:0-14041 GCA_034695245.1 Dicyrtomina saundersi | reverse complement strand
CATATGGCAAATATTGTCAAGAGTGAGATTTAAATTCAAACCTTTTTATTGTGATTGCTATAGCCGTCTTAATGTCAACTACAACATAAGCGGGAATAAAATACAATACTTTGATACGGTCATTTTGACACGGTCATGTACAAAACGTACAAACAATAACCATACTAGCATAGGAACCTGCCTATATCCCAATCTCAAAAATATGAATTCTACTTACTCTTCGTATATACGACTACTATGACCTCGACTTGGACGAACAAATATAATACTCCATATAAAAAGGATAAAGAGACAGTTAAACTGAAACTGTGGTCTCAAGATGGTTTGAGCCTCTTTATTGAAAGCACAAGCACATTCTCATTTATTCTATTTATGTACAGTAATTCTATCAGTTGCCTTTCATGGATTTTGAATGTGCGATCGCTGGTGAGAAGTTTACCTGGCGTTGGGGGTAATGAAGGACATTTTCTGTGTACTTTCTTCGCGAACATCTGACGCCAGCAAATACCCGCACAAAATACGAATTTAGATGCCCGTGCACAAACCTGCAGCAACGGTTCGAAATCGAATCCTTCGTTCACAAGAATATTATAAATCTAAAACTGTGTTTCCAATCATTTCTTAAAAGATGGAACTTTCGAGTTTTAAAAACAAATTACAATTAATTCAATCTTAGACTAATGCACAATGTAAATGGAATTTTGGATAGTAACTATGCATATAAATGACCGTTAAATAAAAATATTAAATATCGTGAGATGATCCCGCAAAAAAAAAGGTCTATAGTCATATTAGTATCACCAGAAATGGAAATGAGAATACATTGTGCATTACAGCACAGCGTTTAAGATTTTGCATCCTACGGGAGCAAAAAATTCTAATGCAAAACGTTTTCGTATTTCGTATTCAAGTAAAAACGCTCAATATCTTTCCGGGCAGTGTAGCAAGTCTAAGGCAGAAATCAATTTACATAATTTAATTTAATTAATTCAATATATCCTCGTCGAATGAAGTAAAATAGAATTCTTTTTAAATGTCATTCAATTTCTAGGATATTGCATGTTCGAAGTGTAATTTGGTCAGTCGATGCACCAATTTAAAAACATTGTATTGTACTGTGCCTCAGTCAATGTTTTAGAAATTAGGATAGAAAGTTAACCTTGCATTCAGTTACTTTTTCAGTCCTGTGTTTATAACAAAACTTTAAAAAGATGATGCAGAAAGTTTGCTTTTTAATAAAAACCTATTTGTTTTGAGGGGATTATTTATTTATTTACTCACGCTATATATACTGCTATGCTTACGTAGTAGGCAAATATATCACGTACATACATGATTTCAAAAACCTATTTTGCTCGAGTCTTTTTCTATTCAGGAACAGTTAAGCTGTTCCATTACAAGTTGTGCATTGAGATGCATCGTTTTTTAAATATAAAAATTTAGTGTCTGCCTGGCTGCACTGCTAAATTTCGATCATACTTTGTAAAGTATGGACTGAGGCACAGTACAATGTAATGCTTTAAATTGGTGCACAACTGACCAAAGTACCCCCAAACATGCATCAATTCGAGAAACTGAATCACATTTATTTTGGGAAAGATCAATTTTACTTTCTTCGAAGAGAATAAAAAACAATCATGCAAATTGCAAAAACTGCCTTACTGTACAGATGTAAGTTTTTACTGAAATAAGATTTTTATTCCAAAGGTAACTTTCATCATTTTTTTTACTCGCAAGGGAAGCAAATTCTTTAAAATAAAATGACAACTATTATGTACAATATCTATTTTCTAGTTTTGTTGATACGAACAATTGTAAAGTCCAGATCGAAATAATATGTTACACAATAATAATGTTAATTACTTTAGGTTCTACTTTTTGAATTTTATGAAAATACTAGTAACGCGGCCTGTCCTGCGGACGGAACGTAACAGAATTTATGAAATTATATTATGTTTACACAAACAATACAAAGAAAAATGATTGATCCTTTTTCAGGACACGCAGAATTTTGTACCATTATAAGGAAATTTTCATAAGATACCAAAATTGAAATTTATCAATGAAATTGTACTTATTTGAAGTTCGAACGCCATTGCAAAACTGGTTTACCTGCTTCAGGGTTCTATTTGATACCCAATTTATTATTGAGATATAGGGTTTAAAAATTCTGCAAAGGCTTTAATAGTACACACTATATACATAGTTTTTAAATTTGTCCCCGAAATCGGCTGGCGACGACCCCTCGCTGGCTAGCAAAGAACTGCTTAATTAAATACAGAGGAGAGTGTTATTACTTATTAGATTCGGATTTTTTTGGATTTTATTATCAGCAAAAAGTCGCAGTCAGTTTTTAATTTGTTTAATAATTAGATTCAGATTGATATTTCGAATTCATTAGTAAAATATATTTTAATAAAATTTAAAACTGCATGAATGGAAAATATTCAGATTCAGAATCAAATTAGGATTTTATTATTGTGAAAAAGTCACAGTAAGATTTTAATTTGGATTTCAATAATAAGAAACAATTAGACTCATCGTCAGATTGGGATTTAGATTTCATTAGTAGGAAATATTCATATTCGGATTTGGATTGCATTATTCGAAAATATCCAGATTCGGATTCTTTGGATTTCATTATGAGGAAAACGTTACCGTCAGATTCTAATTTGGATTTCGATAATATGGAATATTTATTAGATTTACATTAGAATTTCGATTTCAGTGATGAGGAATATTTAGGTCTAGATTTTGATTTTATGAGTATAAAATATTTATATTCGAATTTGGATTGCATTAAAAGGAAATATTAAGATTTGGATTCAAATTTGGATTTCATTAATAGGAAAAAGTCACGGTCAGACTTTAATTTGGAATGCATTAACAAGGAACAATTATACTCAGATTGGGATTTTGATTTTATTAATAGAAAATTGATATTGGGAAAAAGTACATCGACATACCCAAAACAAAGCTGTAAACCAAACAGCGTCGAAATTTATCATGAACATACATTTGTCTACAATGAGGTCCAAAACACCTATTGCATACTCCCTAGGTTAGAAGCAAGCATAAAAGCTAAGGAGCATGTTTTTACTAAGATCCTCTTTGCAGTAGAATATGCTTCACCCTAAAAGCCATAAGTCCCTGTAATTGGTTCATAATTATTTATGAAACTTGTGATCGAAACAGAAACAGAAGTCGGATCTTTATGATTGACTTGACCTGACCTCTCTTTTGTCCACTTCTGTTTATTGTAGAAAATTTAGTGTCAGTCTATAATTATTAGCCTAATTTTTTAAAGTAATTCTTGCAAAAACCGCATTCCATTCGGTAAAACTTTTATTCATGATAATGAAAAGTTTCACAAATATTCGATTGTATCACCCATGGCTAGCTACTAATATCCTATCTCGCTATTATCATAATTTTAATACAGTAATTAAACTTAAGACCGTGGGAGTCATGAAATGAAATTGTTAACTCGCGTGCGGGAGTATTTTCTATGCAGTGCCAGAGCTCTAAACCCCTGCCGTGCAGACTCGGAGGACGAGTGCGATGGATGCTATGAGTAAAACATATTGAGCTGCCGAGTTTTTATACACAAGATTTTTAAATACTGAGTTTAATAAAGTAAAAATATCGAATTGAAACAGAATATTAGCGTATTCAAACCCGCTTCATTTCATTAATTTCATTCCAAATATAGATATTATATGGAAAATTAAGCATTTCGTACTCGAAAATTCGCTTCCTTATGTTTAAACTAAGTAAGTTGTTTACTCTCATCTGCACACGTTTATCCGCTTACACCAACGACTGCATCTGCCTCATTTCACAAAAGTTAATTTTGCGTATGTAACCTTAAGAATGTAGAACTCGAGATTGTAGAATACATACCTTACTGTGAAACTCATCATCAAACCAAAATCTCCAATTTTAAGTTTCTTACGAGCTCTACTAATGACTAGTACAAATCAGTACTTTATTACACTTCGATACGAAAATAAAAAATGGTTTATCACATGGAAATGGTATTTTGTTTTGCTACAAATGCATCTTTGTCACACATAACTTCAAAGATATTTTTGATTTAAAGACATTACAACTCTATATTTTGCTACGACAATATTATGCTAAAACTTAAAGCTCAAGTCCATGGGTACCCTGTAGAAAATGCAAGTGCGCCTACTAGGAAGTACAGCAGAAACCACGCATAAATCCACAATGAATATTTAAAAGATTTGTTTGACCCGCTGCGTAACTCATAAATGTCGGTGCGTAGTGACTTCGCTATGTAGACGTACAAGTACGGGCAGGAGGACAATATTAATCTCGTTGACACCTATGAACAATACAATCGAAATCAAATATATGTTAATCAGTTTATCATATACAAAAACCCATACGCATGGAAATAGTGAGATATGATTTTCAGAATTTTAAAAATGAAGTAAAACTTAAAGCACAGACTATTGATTACCGTCGAAGCCCAGGTATCGTAACTGTACACATAAGAAATTATTTTTAAGTTTAAAATACCAAATGGGTTTTTAATATTTTTGAGATAAATGTTTTGGTCGTTGCAGATGCTTTAAGGTTTTATTTTTTAACTCCGAAAAATCACGTCTCACAGTTTCGCAGTACGTGATTCAACTTTTAACGATGACTTAAAATGCAAATTGTGGTTTAAAAATTTAAGTTTCTTAATTTAAGTCTGTTATTTAAAACTATACTTAGCAATGATAATTAAGTACCTGAACATGCATACAAGTGAAACAGAAGACGGTTAAGAAAACACCATGAGCAGACTGAGCTGCACTAGGAATGCACGAGAAATTCTGTTGCTTGAACACACACGCCACCTAAGAAAACAATTTAATATTTCTTAATATGCATCATTTTATTAACCATACGAAGTGTATGACGAAGTTTGACTTGGAGGTTTTAAAAGTTGCATTGTATTTGTTTTTAAACTGCAATCCAAGTTACTATTCGCTGAGGGCGTGACAACGCCCACGCTTATATATTTAATTTTACATGTGTTAAAAAAATAAGGTGGTTATTAATAGTTATAATATTAAACGGTTTGCAACATAATACGTTCAGTAGTACATACGTATTTAAGAAACCTAGGAAAACAGTGGTATCCCAGAGTGCAAAGCGCAGGCGCAGCTAGAAAGAAGTTTGGCAGCTGCTTCACTTCAAAATACCTGCAATATAGTACAAAAAAACTTTAAAAATTTGAATAAAATTAATCAGCACCAAAAATAATAAATGCTAGGATAACAAACATACACAAACTTTAACGTTAATAAAATATGCCACTAATATTACAGAACAACATACTTAAGAAACCCGACGTTCCAATTTTCAGACTGAATATATTGGTAGGGCAGTTGAGCTCCCGTACAGAAACTAGGAATTTTAGCAGGATAGATGTACTCGGAATTGCAAAATTGTACGTGACAAAAGATCTGCAAATAAAAATTTTAAGATGTTTTGCATAAACTGATTCCACGAACTAAAATCATACATAAAATCGAACTCTGAAACCAAAACTTTACCATTAAAACTTACTTGAAAAATGGCAAACGGAAGTAAGCATATAATGCATTTGAAAATTTCAAACACAATATATTTTAGTTGAGCCAATATAACTTTGTACGGTTCATACGGATCACATCCTTTGCCTTTTGCTTCTATTCGTAAAATATATTGTAGAGAAAATGCAAAACAGAATCCTAAATTTAATATCCCATTGGAGCGACATACTGTGCTGAGTGATGCATATACCAATGCACGATGAGGTTTTCTGTAAAATAACAATATGTTGTATGAAGTCAAACTATTTATTTCGTACTTTAAAAATAAAATATTTCTTCCTACGTCACACTTTAGTATCAAAGAGTATTAAGGAGCTATCAAGGAGTGAAACAACTCACAACATTCTAAACGTTTTATATGAATACCTATGAAATTTCACTCCGTACATTGGAAAATTATTCTTTTTTTCCCCAAAAAATAAGCAATAAAAACTGATGTTAGCTTCATGAATGTAATTTAAGAACAAAGTTAGGTTAGATGTATAGTAATTAACTTACTTTTCATACAAAGCCAGTAGAACTTTGAATGTTAATAACGCAAATAGGCTCTCGGAATAAAATGCAGAGAAGAAAATCGATGCAGGATTGTAGCAAAATAGCAAAATTACAGTCGTAGACAAACTGCGTAGGCCACGATCATAATACGAAACCATACGATATAGTGTTTTAGCAGTTTCAACAAAAAAATAAACATTCACAAAGTAGCTTACAACAATTAATGTTGAACTAAATGACATAATAGGAAATACGACGATATAGCATAATTTTGAAAAGATTCCAACAATAGCAGGAAATAGTGGGAAGAATGCCATCATATTTTTCTCCGTGTATCCGTTCATTGCAATATGCATAAAATATTGCCCATCCCAGTTTGCAAATCCTGTGAATAAAATCCATTTAAACTATTATTGTACGTGTAATCAGGAAGGCTCCTTAAATTTTGTAGTTCTTTTAAATTGTGTAATTTTTTTAAACTGGTTAGTATACATATTATAAAACTATTTATATAAGAATTTTTACCGCCAAAAAATGAGTCAATCAAACTATCCAGTGGTGAATTATGCGTTTTTTCAAGTTTGAGCTTAAACCCATCGTTGTTGTGAACAGGAATTAGTTCAAGAGCAAGTATCTACAGAAATTTTAAGAAAATAATTTCAGTCAGTTAGCGTTTTCTTGTTTTGCAAACTAATTAAAACAACGTTATGTAATAACAAGAAATTTGCGCACACGCTATTACTGCCCCGATACTCAGCAATTTTGTTTCCAAGCAAGGAATAAAATTTCGAATTATTTATTTCATTAAAGTATCAGAAATTCAAACTGTATACTTCTAAGACTTGCATTTTAGTTGAGTAAATGCGCATTTATTGCACTAATTACTTAACTAGTCGCTAAATTTTTCTTACAGAGAGCAAACTTATGCCCACTGTCAACCTGTATCGACTGCCTGTCCCGTAAACCCGAACTTAGCAATCTATGCGTTTTAAATACAATTTAAGCCCAATAAAAGCCAATAAAAACATTATTGGCTTATGTGCCTACTAATAAATCTGGTATCAGCAATCAATCGGGCAATCGAATGGAATGAAACAAAATATGTAACAGTAAACTTTAAATATAAAATCACATATAAACAAATATTCAACATTCATATGTTGAATTTACCTGGAGGCAAAGTACAACTATTCGAGAAATAATTGCAACTCTAGTAACATCTTCGTATTTAATAAATTCCGTGCTGGTTTCAATATTTAGGTCAGTTGCTGGAATTCTATTCCTATTCTTGCTTCTGTGACTTTTTGGGTTTGGTGTCGACCACAATTTTGAGTTTGACGCAGCTGACATGACTTTTGCAGGAGAAGGATGTCAAAATAGTAGCAGGATTGACTTGACTTCAAATAGAACTGTTTGCGAAATTTTTAAAATTTTAGCAGTATTTTGTATTTTAATAATTCTTCAGTCAGCTGCCATGCTCTACATTTAAATGCTATGTATTTATACTTAAATGCGTGAAGAAATACGAAGTCATAAGATTACTTTTAAATACGAAGTCATAAGATTACTTTGAAATACAAAGTATAAATACAAAGTACCGTACATGACCGAATAAGCGCCGGGGCGCAAATAAGCGCCGGACTGTCAATCCAAAAAAATTCATAAGAGCCGGGCGTTCTAATAAGTGCCTGGGTCAAATAGGCGCCGGGTTAGAAATAACTCCGAAGCATAATAGAAGTACTGTAGGACATGCCTGAAATAACTCAATGATAGTAGAATCAAAATATGGACAAACGTGCTCTCTACATAATTTACATTATTTTGTAGAATTTAGCAAAAAACAACACAAAACTGTGGTTTCGGGCATAATTTTGACTGAATAAGTTTAATTTTTGGACCGTAAGCTTTAAAAAATTAAATAAGGGCCGGGCTCAAATACGCTATACGCGCCGGGCTGCCAGCCTAAAAAATTTAATATGCGCTTTTGTTTTGTCGCTTCAATTTTGGGCGCTTATTCGGTCATTTACGGTATTTAATTTTAAATACGCATCATTTAAAAATAATTCCCTGCCCGTTCAAACTTCAAACCAGGGAATCAATCAGGGAACTGGCTGACGGCGTTAGCTTTTTACGAAAATCTAGTAACAAAATCTTCATCTTTCAGATAATGTAACTTTTCAATCGTAATTGAAATACCTACTAAAGTATTTGAATGTAATGCGTGTCCACTGGCTGTTCTTTGCATCTTGATCAACAATGAAAACTCTGGAACGATTTTCTTACTGTGTAATGCATCAATTCACAATTGAATCTGATTGACCCATGGGGCTGGCATTGGATTTGATATTTCCATGAATGATTCCTCCAGTGCCGTGTGGCAGGAGTTAATTTCGAATATATTGTGCGAGACGGGAATGCTAAATGCGGGATTTTAAGCAAAATGCAATTAGCACATCATAGCTATATACACATAAACATATCGTCTGTGAAGAAAAAAAAACCACATCCATTTTTAGCTAAGACCAACATCCACTATCTAAAACAATATTGAAATATGTTTTGAAAGCATGTAAATAGAACGTTTTACACTTTTCAAAAACATGTAAATAGAAAATTTAAAAATTTTCAAAAACATGTAAATAGAACATTTTACACTTTTCAAAAACATGTAAATAGAACATTTTGTAATTTTCAAAAACATGCAAATGGAACATTTCAATGGACACCTTTCAAAAACTCGTAATTACCTACTCAATAAATATATATACTAGGTAAGTATAAAATAAAAAATAAAATAAGTACTTAGGTAAAATATACCTACGATTAGAAGTAGAAGTACTGGAAGGTTTAGCTTCAGAATAGCAGAGACAGTCTTGTGCCAGCCAATTTTCCAATCCAAGGTTGAAGGTAATGAAAGATTAAAGAATAATTAAACTTTAAACAGTTGACAGTTAAAGAGTAAAACACAAACACTACATTTCACTACTAACTTGTGAATTGTTGGAATTTATGATTTAAATTTTGCGGGTTTCAATTTTTTCCTTTCCCGCGGCTTCTGATATGGCAAGAATAAGATTCTATGGTGCACAATATAATAAAGTTGAAACTATCCTTATAACTTTTACTGGTAGATGTCGCTAAAAGCCTGAAAGTTTCTTTTTTTGCTTGATTCCTGCATTTAATTTAATTTTAATATTTAACAAAATCTGTCTTGAAATAACCGCAGAGTCGCTGTAATATCATATTTAAATATAATTTAAAATACTTTACATACATTTAATTAGTAATGAAAAGACAAAGCTCATATTCTTATCCTATCAACATTGTTTCGTCGGATTGTTTAAATATCGTGTTTCCTATAGGAAGCAAAGCAGGTTGGACTCGGAATTCGGAAGATGAGTATAGTAAAGTAGGCGGGTCTGCAAATTCTGCAATTGTTTTGTTGATGTGTTTAGTGTTGGGTTATTTAATAATTCATGTTTAATTTTCAGTTTTTCTCCGACACGTAAATTCTGTAAACTACATTATAATATTTAAGAAGTAGGTAGGTCCTTAAAACATCAACCTTATTCCTAAAACGAACGTTGTAATCAAATTTTAAATATATATTATTTTAAATGTTTCAGTAATTTACAATCTTTAAATTACACAGCTGAAGACTTGATTATTGATGTATCAGTGTATCAGATCTGCTGAAAAAAAATACTTTGTTTGCAATCAGTCACTCGGTGCGTCATCTTACTCGTTCAATTTGAATTTATTACAAATTTTTCTACTGTCGCGTGAACACGAATTGTACTATGATTGTATGCTGTGCTGTGGGGTTACGCAAAATATACCATTTTGGGTGGTGTTTATTTAAGGACTTGTATCGGGCAAAATAAATGGTTTGATATCATTTTTGGGGTTTCTTTTCGGGGAAAAAAAATGGTTGTGGGTTATTTTTGAGCTTCAAGGAGGACCTCGGCTTTATCGGGCTTAGTTATTAGTTAATGTAACACTGGAGGCATAACTATGCCTGTCAGGTGTTTTGTATTTCAAAATTCCAGCAACAAAAGATAAATTATAGGTTGCAGCCTTTAAGTAATAAGGCAAGGTAGTGTTTACATAAAATATAATCATCCTAGGTTCAAGTATTGTGTCAAAATCTGTACATAGACCAGTAATCTGTATTTGGACAAGAGGATGAGCTTTTTAAACAAGTCATTATGACACCATGTTTATTTGTATTATACTGTCTACAATAACACTCTTATCCGTGTCACTCTGCAGGATTACAACTACAACAACGAAAAACGTGGATCATGGCTATATATTTATTACTATATCTAGTAATCTATAGTATAGCTTAAGTAATATAGGTATTTATTTCCTCCCTAATGTTATTTAGTTTTTTACAATACGATGTAGGTAAGTACATTCATTTCCTATAGATATTACATGTTACTGGAATCAAATCTACTAAACTGCAACACCCTAATATTTAACTCTGCTTGCTCACGTGTATGTTAGAAATCCACCCAACCTTAACCTTTCATTGACCCTTGATCGTGTACCCCAAAAAGTTCATTCAAAGCATGGTTAATATTACTATGACAGTAGTACAAAAATACAAGTAAAATAGAAATTTTGTTGGCATTACACGCGTCAGCATTTTAATCTCTGGAGCTGCTATTCCTTGTGACAGTGGAAAAGAAATATGTATCACCATCTCAGTCGACTCAGTCTCAAATACACTTACTCAAACAAATGCAATTCATTATTAATGGGAATTTTTCTTCCTACAATTAATACTCGTCCACAAACCACAGACAGAGCAATCCTATATCTGTGGATAAGTCTACGGGGAGGCTAAATAGGACATAGTTAATGTTAATAGTTTATTCTGTAAATATATTCACATCTGTTACTGTAGTAATGCTTAATTAAGTATAAGTACACGTCACTCATAATTGGATATTATAGCATTAAATATATTATACACAACTCCGTTAATATTTACTTATATATTAAGTCAACTCCAGCTATGAATGATACATATTACATGAGAGTACGTCATTATTGTAGTCAAATAAGTCTCTAACATTTATATCCTGTAGTGTATATAATTATTTACTTAGAACTTAAGAGCGACACGTCTTATACCTAGAGTACAATCGCTGACAAACCACAAATATTAATACAATATTATTATATAGGAAAAATTCAATCGAGAGTGTATTGTAAGTAAATATTGAAGTGACATACTATGTATATATTGCTATATTGAGTGCCATGTGTTTAAATGTGCATTACTTTACTTTACTTACTATCTATTTACAGACTTTAACTTGGTGGTTTTCGTGTTGGTTTCCCGTTGATTATTATTTACTCAACTCAAGTCGATCACTCTCGTCCTCGTCAAGTTCGCCGTCGCCCTTTTCTTTCTTCTCCACAAGTCGTTATATTGTCCGTGAGAATTTAAAAGAAGGTATGTAATGTGTCCACACTTATACTTTTGTGTATAGTTGGTTTATTTCCAAAATTGAAATGTTGAAATGTAAATTCTTGAATTTGATAAGTTAAAAAAAGAACTATTATTGGTAATACGTATAGATGAGTACCACTGCAATGCAAACACCATTTTTATTTGCTTTGGCGAAGCTCCACATCATTAAAAAAAATAGTGCTGGAACTTTATGATAATCATTGTGTCATGTTTCTTTATTCCATTTTCTTGGTAGTGCTCACACTTGTGGTGGTTGGTGGTGCTCTTGCAGTCCAAATGAAATAATATTATAGTTCAAGGATTCAATAAACTATAACTTTCAATTTCCTTGATTTTTGAAAAGCAAATGCAGTACTGGGAGTAATTCGTAAAAGGGCTATATTCAGAGAAGATAATGTACAAAATAGATCCGGTTGGTCTCGCCCCTCTAAAATTTTCCTGTGTTTTCATCTTCCTCATATGGCTAAATTTAAAAGTGGGACCTGGCCAGTGTGGAGAAAATGAAGTTCAAGTCAGTACAAATGAAGGATTGGAAAAGATACTAACTACTCACGATAAATATTTTAGAATTCAGAGCCTGGCATCCATTAAGGTAATTCAGTCCTAATTATTAAATAAAATATTTAGTCACTTAGTATTTAATAAAGAAATAAAATTAATAATGCTAATTAACCACTATTGTTTATGTGTTCAAGTTTTTAACTGTGGAAGAAAGGGATGAAAAAACGAATCCGAATCGTAAAAAGCTATTGCAAAATACTGATACTGAAGCATTCAAAAAGAATTCGTCTCTAGTGCCTGGCATTACAGTGGACGTAGACTATGAAAAAAGATGGAATCTGAACCACCTAATGGACAACCAGATTTGGCGTATTCGTCAGTCGTTAGGATTTCGTGAGTACAGTTATTGAAATTTTTCGATAGAACTGCTGCTTAGATTGTCTGCCCACGTCAACGTTCTTCGTGGCGTCTTATTATGAATTATATTGCAATTTTCATGATATAATATTCTGCGAGATCTACATGTTTTTAATAAATTATCTTTAATAATATAAACGTCTACTTACTGTGTTACTACTACAGCCTTTCGGAACGAGTCATTTTCCCCTTTGTACAAATTTCAAAGTTTGAGTATGTTGGACTATCCTAGTAAGCTATATGAAACTCCTTTTCAACTCCGGTCCATTGGGATGAAAGGGAATATCCAAATGTTTCAAATAGTAAAACCGTTTGCAAACGATTGTGCCACAGAATCTCAGGAGTAAGTTGCGTTTTCAATTTGCTTCTATATGTTTCAATGGAAATAATTATTTTCTATGAAGATTTGTTGGATTCTTAACATATCTGTCTTTACACTAAATTTACATATCGTCGTTTTACGGAAATTAGCTAACAATTCAAACTTTGAATTAAATTGCAGTGAACTAGTTTTTGAATCTTGTGATAAGACTGACGGAAATTCCAAATGGTTATTTCTACCTGCAACAATTCCTGCGAAACCCACTGCAGAAACTGAAGATTTTGATACTTACAACACTGCTGAAGTTTCTTAAATAGTTCAATTTACTTTTGAATATTAAATTAGTTTTAGTTTTGCTATAACTAGTCTTAAATTGTGTTAAACCGTTGTGAGTAGACGGCACTTTAACCAAAATTACCTATACATATCCGTAGTTATTATTGATTTATTACCTTTACTTTCATTTTGTACTTTGTACTATACATGGAGTAATATTGTTCCCGGAGAGTACAATTTAACTATTGCGAATAAGTAACTAGGTACTTTCAAACATGTTTCAATGTAATAATAAAAATCTCAGTTCGAATTTATTTCTCAATTTTTCAAAATTATTTGACATTTTTGTTGTAGGCATTGTTGCTAACAATTTTTGAATTTGAACTACTTCTCACATATTAAGATGTGAATTATAATGTTTATTTCTATATTATACAAAGTTTAACAGTTGAGCAAGGATATAACATATTATTTGGAAAAATAATGAACACACTTCATTTAAGCATATACAAAGTGTTGTGATGATACAATAAAACTATTGTTCCCAGGTCCCAGGATGTTTTAAACATATAAGATTGTTAGAAGGGATCATAGTCAGTCTTACGTTCGATTTACCAAGCGGCGTAGCCTGGAGCAGCAGCAACCTGTATATAATTATACTACGTTCAAAAATGTCATATTGGATAAAATTTTTTGCATCATTTAAAATTCGTGCTTGTAAATCTACTGCTAATTATATTTTATATTTTTGTTATTTTAATGAATTTGTTAGTAATCATTAGTCATTAGTAGGTCCTAAAGAAAATTAACTCACAGTACGAACGAGTTGAGGTTGAGCAACAACGGTACGAATAAGTTGTTGAGGTTGAGCGACAGCGACATACTGGGGTTGAGCGACAGCGACGGTACGAACGTATTGAGGTTGAGCGACGG